>JACXGJ010010037.1:0-22817 GCA_016801105.1 Esox niger | reverse complement strand
GGTTTTCAGTGAACTAAATGTCTGTTTCAGGAAGGGAAAGATTTTAAAGAAGCTGACCTGCTCCAGATGAACCCCCCAAAGTATGATAAGATAGAGGACATGGCCATGATGACCTACCTGAATGAAGCTACTGTGTTGTATAACCTGAAAGAGCGTTATGCAGCATGGATGATCTACGTAAGAAATCTGCAGAAACACACACACATTATTGAACATAAGATAATACATGCCTTCATGAATCTTATAAACCAATTCATACCAATACAGTGGAAACAAATCTACATATCAGTAGAGGTAGAAACAAGTCAAAGAAACCAAGACATACCAATATAGTAGAACCTCATTGACCCATCAGTCCAGTTAGAAACAAGGAAAACATAAAGTAAACATGCAGTCACTCATAAATGATGCAGGGCCTCCACTTGGTATGTAGAAATACCACATGTAAATTAACAGAATTTCATCTGATTCTATAGCGCCTCTTTCAGGCCAATTATTGTTGTTTTGTAAATATTGGATCTTTATGGCAAGACCCAATTTAATAAAAATCTAGTGGTGTCTAATATATTTTACTTGGCTAATTCTCCTGAGCATGTATGTCAATTATTCATGAATGAAACATCAAGAAATATAAATATATGTGCCCATTATAAGAGCACATTAAAGGCAACAAAATCACTTACTAATATGAAACAGCAAAACTGGGGGACAGCATGTTAACTTGTTTGTTATAGAGGAATAGTATTTCTCACAAAATGCAAAATGTCTGAAATTCCATCTTGGCTGATCGTATCCCTGAGGCAAATGTTTTCCTTGTGAAGAGAGAGTCCTTTGTACCAAACTTATTGACCTAAGGAAAAACGGGATAAGAGGCCTTACCTTGCCTTTATGTGGATGGCAAGACAAATAATTCACCCAGCTGCATCTGTGGATGTACAGAAGTAAATCCTATGGACAGACACAGATATTCAAATGAATGTATTATATTCATTTGGAAAAATCTATGAGTTTTGTAATGCCCTAATGTAGTCTCTTTCCTATAGACTTATTCAGGGCTCTTCTGTGTCACGGTGAACCCCTACAAGTGGCTTCCTGTGTATGATGCAGAAGTTGTTGCCGCCTACAGAGGGAAGAAGAGAGTTGAGGCTCCACCCCATATCTTCTCGGTCTCTGACAACGGCTTTCAATTCATGCAGATAGGTACAAGCTTTAATGGATGGCTGAATGAATGAATCAAGGATGGATATGAAATCAAGTCAGCCTACCCAGAGTGCAAATTATACAATGACAATCAGGGGGCTATCAAGGCATATATACCGGTTCTTAATTTTTTGTCTCAGACAGGCGGTTGCTCAGTAAGGACAGCTTGTTGAGAAATGGTATGGTCCACTTTGGGGGTGTCAGAAATCATATTACAAGATTGTTCCAGGCATGAAGATGGTAAAAATATTGTAAAATTTAGGATTACAGATATGAACCATATAGAAATCTTTTGACCCCTGATCTGTTGTTTCTATTTCTTTTAGGGGGGTTCTAAGTCTTAATTAGGGCAATCAAACCCCACCAAAATGTTGTTACAGAATAATAAGCAACATGTTTTTGTTCACAGATAAGGAGAACCAGTCCATCTTGATTACGTAAGCTGTTTATATAAAATTATAATCTATTGCAATATTGCAATTATTAATTAGGCTGCATGTGATTTTTTTAATGGTCATCAGTGCATTTCTTCATGCTACATTATTTCTCAGTAAAAGCCAATCTGACAATCTAACTTTTCTTTAAAATCATTCTTTCTTTCTCATATAAACCAGTGGAGAATCCGGTGCAGGAAAGACTGTCAACACCAAGCGTGTCATCCAGTACTTTGCCACCATTGCAGTGTCTAGTGGTGAGAAGAAAAAGCAAGATCCCGGCAAAATGCAGGTGCTGATTTTTGCTTTATTAATGCATTTCAGTTGGGTTGGATGTGTCCATTTTTCCTAATCATGTTCCTAGCATCCCCAGTTTAGCAATTTTTAGCAACCTGTGTTTGTCTCATTCAGGGGTCTCTTGAGGATCAGATCATTGCAGCGAACCCTCTGCTAGAGGCTTATGGTAATGCCAAGACAGTGAGAAATGACAATTCATCTCGCTTTGTAAGTATGAAGAGCGTACTGGGTATTTTTTCGCTGTATGACATGGTTTTGTCTAATGTTTTATAACCAAATTCTCTACTGTAGGGTAAATTCATCAGGATTCACTTCCAAGGACCCAAATTGGCTAAAGCTGACATTGAGACCTGTGAGTTGGTTTTGGTTGTATCTCTATTCTAATTTCAGGGACTAGTTAATCAAGATGGCTTACGTAATCAAGATGGACTGGTTCTCCTTATCTGTGAACAAAAACATGTTGCTTATTATTCTGTAACAACATTTTGGTGGGGTTTGATTTTTTTTTCTCATTCTCTATCTCTGTTTTAATCTCTTTGTCTCTTTCTGTATCACTTTCTCACTTAAGACCTGCTGGAGAAGTCCAGAGTGACTTTCCAGTTACCTGATGAAAGAGGCTACCACATCTTCTTCCAAATGATGACAGGCCACAAACCAGATATTGTTGGTATGGAATGTAGAGATTTAAGGGAAACAATTCTATCGGTAGCAGATTCATGAAAATGATATAGTCCATACAAAAATGTAAATGAGTAAATCTTAACATAGACCAGATATTTGGGAAAGATCTATCAACTTGATAGAAAAATATATAAACTAATGCAAATTTATTAACAGCAAATGTAGATCCAATGGCACTGGCTATGAGACAATGGTACAATGAGCTGGGGACAGACTTTACAATTGGAATATTTCATACAATCAATATTGAGCCCAATATAATTGTCAACAATGTAACCCTTCAGTAAATGTGCATGATAATGCTTTTCTATAAAACATCATTTGTGATCTAACAAGCTTTTCTTTTTGATACACAGAAATGTCCCTTCTCACCACCAACCCATATGACTTCCCAATGTGTAGTCAGGGTCAGATCGCTGTGGCCAGCATCGACGACAAAGTTGAGCTGGAAGCTACAGATGTGAGTCATTTAAATGGTTGACCAAACTCTAGAAATGGTATAGGGCGGACCACCAAATGCCCTTAATGGAAATAACAATTCCAATGAAAATGGCTCTACATGCCTGAATATACAACAATTACAGATGTATAGTGTAAAGTAACTGAACAGTCTTCTGTTTAATTTCATTTTCATACTTCCTCTGATTCCAGGATGCCATTACAATTCTGGGCTTCAGTAATGAAGAGAAAGCATCCATCTACAAACTGACAGGAGCTGTAATTCACCATGGCAACATGCACTTCAAGCAGAAGCAGCGTGAGGAGCAGGCTGAGCCAGATGGCACAGAGGGTAAGGCCCAATATTTGATACAGAATTTAAAACATAAGTCCTATTCCCTATCTGATGAAAGGCAGGCTATGGATAATGGAGAACAACTTCAACCTCCAGAAATTACAGTGGATGAAAAGGAGAAATGTGACTCTCAAAAGAGTCGTGTTTTGCTGTAATGTCAGAAACGAGATACCGTGTGCCTGATTATGTTGGGGTTGTTTCTCTCTTTCCAGTGGCTGATAAAATCGCATACCTTCTGGGCCTGAACTCAGCTGAGATGTTGAAGTGTCTGTGCCTCCCCAAAGTGAAGGTCGGCAATGAATATGTGACCAAGGGACAGACTGTACCTCAGGTAAGTCGGTCAAGCTAGGCATCTGCAGGGACTTACAGTACTTTAGGGATGAGTGCCATTAAAAATAGTGGTGTTCATGCTTTTGACATAGAAGATATATTATTATTGCAGGTTAATAATGCAGTAAGCGCCCTAGCCAAGTCCATCTATGAGAGGATGTTCTTGTGGATGGTCATTCGTATCAACGAGATGTTGGACACCAAGCAGCCAAGGCAGTTCTATATTGGTGTACTCGACATTGCCGGGTTTGAGATCTTTGATGTGAGTATGAGATCAATACTAGTAAATTAGTTATCCTTGAGATTAATTGCAACCTTGTCTGATTTAATGATTAATTTGAAACATTAAATCCCATTAACAGTTCAACACATTGGAGCAGCTGTGCATCAACTTCACAAATGAAAAACTGCAACAGTTTTTCAACCACACCATGTTTGTCCTGGAGCAAGAGGAGTACAAGAAGGAGGGCATCGTCTGGGAGTTCATTGACTTTGGCATGGACTTGGCGCAATGTATTGAGCTTATTGAGAAGGTCTGGGATGACTATGATCCACCCCAATTACTAACAAATGGGTACTACATGAAAATTTATTTAATTTAATATCAATCTTTTTTGTACAGCCAATGGGCATCTTCTCCATCCTTGAAGAGGAGTGCATGTTTCCTAAGGCTTCAGACACTACCTTCAAAAACAAGCTATATGACCAACATCTTGGCAAAAGCAAGGTGTTTGAGAAACCCAAGCCTATCAAAGGCAAGCCAGAGGCCCACTTTGCCCTGGTGCACTACGCTGGCACTGTGAACTACAACATCATTGGCTGGCTGGACAAGAACAAAGACCCCCTGAATGACTCCGTTTGTCAACTGTACGGGAAGTCCTCCGTTAAACTGTTGGCTGCCCTGTACCCGGCTGCCCCGCCTGAGGGTAAGAATACTATCATTTAAAAAATATTATTAAGAACAAACAGACCATTATCCACACTTTTTCTTTGAATCTTTAACACAATTTCTTCGGTTATTCAAAAAGCATTTGCATTAGGGAAAGGGGATATTTGTCAGCTTTCGCATACGGTCCAATCCAAGTTATTCTTCTGCATCTATCCCAGCTCATCTGAGCTAAAGAGACATGGGATAATTCACAACGAGAGCCAGAGGAGCAAACACAATGAACTGTTATCTTTGATTTTATCTTTTTCTTTGCCAGCTTTGGGAACCCCTTCAATGTAAATGGACTAATACGATTTCAGCCATAACTGTCCTCCCAACACAACTGAAGTGTACTGACTATCAGTTAAATCGTTGCATGGAAATGCCAGTCAAGCTCCCTTCATCACTCCAAAAAACAAATGAAATATGAGAAAAACTTTAGCACATTGAAAGAGTATGGTAATAACTGTGGTTTGGGAGTTGTTTCTGTTTTTCAGGGAGTGGGTGTATCAATTGTGAAATATGGAGCCCCGGTACATCATAACCTGGCTCCACTATTTTAATGAATCAGAGGTATACTGTAACACAGTAATCCCATATCAGTTTGTAATAGGTTATGTGTAATAAAACATGGTTGATTTTTATGCTGTGAATCATATCAACTGCTTTCAGCAGACACCCTGGAAACCCAGATAGGGCCCACCGTTCTCGTATAAGACTGAATTTAATTAAGTAACAGGGGGACTTACATTCACGGAGGTTAACCTAGCATTCATTTGTTTACTGTTCAGATACTCCATCTGCTTGGGCACCTGTACCCGATTTAGATATTTGAAGTTCCCTCATTTAGAATTGTTTTACTTTCCATCAATTTGTCAGATACAACCAAGAAAGGAGGCAAGAAGAAGGGTGGGTCCATGCAGACGGTGACCTCCCAGTTCAGGGTGAGATTTGAATGTTTCAACATTAAGTCTTTCAAAAGCAACTTTTATTTTCATTCCTATTTTCTGAGACTGGTTTGTAACCCTCTTACAGGAGAACTTGGGCAAGCTGATGACCAACTTGAGGAGCACTCACCCTCATTTTGTACGCTGCCTGATCCCTAATGAGTCAAAGACTCCAGGTACAAGAAATATAGATGAACCAATGAGTAGTATTAGTACAGTATTAGTCAATTTTTACAACCCCAAACTGGAAAAGAGGCTTGTTTTTCTAGGTCTGATGGAGAACTACCTGGTTATCCACCAGCTCAGGTGTAACGGTGTACTGGAGGGTATCAGAATCTGTAGGAAAGGCTTCCCCAGCAGAATCCTATATGCTGACTTTAAGCAGAGGTACTATTGCACACACACACACACACACACAGAGATATATACACCAAAAAAGATCAACTCTGAGGGCTTTCCCCAGTATCAGAAAAAGGCTTACCATTTACAGATTATAACCAACCATGATATGTAATAAAACAAAACATCCTCATCCAGGTACAAAGTACTGAATGCCAGCGTCATCCCTGAGGGACAGTTCATGGACAACAAGAAGGCTTCTGAGAAGCTGCTTGGGTCCATTGATGTAAATCATGAAGAATACAAGTTTGGACACACCAAGGTTAGTCCAATATACACACCAAAATCTGATAACAAAATACAACTTGAAGAAAAATTACAGTTAGGTGATAATAATATTATTATTTCTGGTAACTAATGCATGATAAATTAATTCTTATTTTTGCTTTGATATTGCACAATTATTTAGCAACTGTCCTGTGGATTATTTGTAAGCATTAGAAATTGTATGTTGTTCTTATTTGACTTTTATGTAAGTCCATTCTATCACATTGTGACTGGGGTTTCAGAAATGAACGTATTTATTTACCTGTCTCAGGTTTTCTTCAAAGCCGGTCTCCTGGGTGTCCTGGAGGAGATGAGAGATGAGAAGTTGGCTGCTCTGGTCCGCATGCTCCAGGCTCTTAGCCGTGGATATCTCATGAGGAGGGAGTTTAAAAAGATGATGGAGAGGAGGTGAGTAATAATAGGCATTTTGGCAAGGCTTTCTGAGAACAACCTGTATGTAATGAATGTTAGTTGAACGGAAGGAAAAATTAAAAAAACCTTGTAATGTTAAGCCTCATAAAATCAATATTTTACATACATTGAGTTATTTTGACCTCAACAATAAATAATTAAAATGGCATTTGATACCATACATAATGAAATATGGAAAGTATCTTATCTGAATATTTTGAATATTTAATATTCCTCATAAGATTAACATAATGATGTCTCTGATGATAAGCATGTCAATCTCATCCTATCCTCATCCTATCTTTTATCAACCAGAGAATCAATTTATGCCATCCAGTACAACATCCGGTCATTCATGAATGTGAAACACTGGCCATGGATGAAATTGTACTTTAAGATCAAACCCATGCTGAAGAGTGCTGAGACTGAGAAGGAGCTCGCCAACATGAAGGAGAACTATGAGAAGATGCAGTCAGACTTGGCCAAGGCTCTGGCCAAGAAGAAGGAGCTGGAAGAGAAAATGGTGACCTTGCTGCAGGAGAAGAATGACCTTGCACTCCAAGTCGCATCTGTGAGTTTGTAAAATGCACACACCCTTGAACATACTTGCACACGCACACTAACACTGGTTTCTTGGATATGGGGAGGGGTTACATTTCTTCTGACTTAAATATGTTTATGTTTTGATTGACAAAGTGAGGCTGGTTTGTGATTTTCCTCCTTTTCTGATACCAGGATGCAGAGAATCTGAACGATGCTGAGGAGAGGTGTGAGGGACTAATCAAGAGCAAGATCCAGCTGGAAGCCAAACTCAAAGAGTTGAATGAGAGGCTGGAGGATGAGGAGGAGATCAGTGCTGAGTTGACGGCTAAAAAAAGGAAGCTAGAGGATGAGTGTTCAGAGTTGAAAAAGGACATTGATGACCTGGAGCTCACCCTGGCCAAAGTGGAAAAAGAGAAGCATGCCACTGAAAATAAGGTATTTTCAGTGGCAAAATAGTTCCAACATGGATAGTCTAATGAACTTTATTAACATGAATATATTTCAAATCATATTGTGGGTGAAGGGACCATTGCAACTAAAATAGAATTTCAATGGCAGCCTATCAGAACGAAGATTAGATTAGTTTCAGTATCAGGATTAGATAAGGTTTCAGTATCAGGATTACATTACCAGGTGGTGATTGGTTGACAGCCCTCTCATTACCCGAGTGTTCAAAACATGCAGCCTCAGATTCGATGACACAATTACAAAATTGATCATCGACCTTCGGCTTAGGGTGCTTTGGTACACTTATGAGAATCCTTATGTTCGGACATGGTGTTCGTTATTGATAATCCATGACTAGCACAGAACTCTAACAACAAACAATGATCTGAACCCACTCAGGGTTCAGATCAGGCAGGCCGTTCCTCCCTATCACGTCTCTCCAGGTGTCTCCATCATTGCATACGTGTGTGTTGAAGTCACCCAGCAGAATTAAGGGGTCCCCTACTGGAGCCCCATACAGGACTCCATTCAGGGTCTCGAAGAAGGCCAAATACTCTGAACTGCTTTTCGGGGCATACGCACAAACACAAGTCAAAGTTTCCCCCCCACAACTCGTAGGCATACGAAGGTGACCCTCTCATCTGCCGGGGTAAACGCCAACATACCGGTCCTCAAACGGGGGCTTATGAGTATCCTAACCCCCCTCCCGGCGCCTCACACCCTGGGCAACTCCAGAGAAGAATAGAGTCCATCCCCTATCCAGGAGTACGGTTCCAGAACCGAGACTGTGCATGGAAGTAAACCCCACCCGATCTAACTCCACCTCGCCCACAAGTTCTGGCTCCTTCCCCCACAGAGAGGTGACGTTCCACGTCCCCAGAGCCAGCCCCTGCCACCGGGGCTTGGTCCATCAAAACCCCAGCCTTCACTGCCACCCATATGGCAGGGGGTGTGAACTGGGAACATCTGGAGAAGGCCCCTGTCCAAAAGATCTTTAACTCACACCTCCGGCAGAGCTTTTCTGACATCCCTGTGGAAGTTGGGGGCAATTGAAACTGAGTGGTCAATGTTCAAAGCTTCCATTGCCGAAGCTGCGTCAGAGAGCTGTGGTGTAACGGTCTTAGGTGCCACAAGGGGCGGTAATCCTCGAACAACTTGGTGGACACCGGTGGTCAGGGAAGCCGTCCGACAGAAGGAGGCCTTCCAGGATATGTTATCCCAGAGGACTCTGGAGGCAGTTGCAGAGTACCTCTACGATGAAAGAGGCATAACAGGTGTGGAAGGAGTTTGGGGAAGCCATGGAGATGGATATTTGGTCGGGACCAAGGTGTCTCTAAAAAACGTCTGCCACCTCGGGAGGGGGAGACGGGGAACCATCCAAGCTCTGTACAGTAAGGATGGGACACTGTTTACCTCAACTGAGGAGGTAATTGGGCGATGGAAGGAACACTTTAAAGAACTCCTAAATCTCACTAACACGCCCTCTATAGTAGAGGCAGAGCTGGAGGTTGATTGGGAAGCATCGTCACTCTCCTTGGCAGAAGTCACTGGGGTAGTTTAATAGCTCCACAGTGGCAAAGCTCCGGGGATTGACGAGATACGTCCAGAAATGTTGAAAGCTTTTGTTGTGGAGGGGATGTCTTGGATGACATGCCTCTTCAATATTGCGTGGGAGTCAGGGGCAGTGCCTAAGTAGTGGCAGACCAGGGTGTTGGTTCCCCTGTTCAAAAAGGGGGACCAGAGGGTGTGTGCCAATTATAGGGCTATCACACTACTCAGCCTCCCTGGGAAAATCTACTCAAAGGTGCTGGAAAGGAGGGTTTGGCAGATAGTCAAACCTCAGATTGAATAGGAACAATGGGGATCCAGGTCGTGGAACAACCGACCGGCTCTCTACTCTTGCAAGGATCCTGGAGGGAGCCTGGGAATATACCCATCCAGTCTACTTGTGTTTTGTGGATCTGGAGAAGGCGTATGACCGGGTCCCCTTGGGAGATACTGTGGGAGGTGCTGCGGGAGTATGGGGTTCTCGGTAAGAAGTCAGACTTGTTCCAGGTGGGGGTTGGCCTCCGTCAGGGCTACGTTTTGTCACCAATCCTCTTTCTGATGATTATGGACAGGATATCGATGCGTAATTGGGATAGGGAGTGGTTACAGTTTGGTGGGCTGGGGATGCTGATGGCATCATCGATCTGTGACCTCCAGCACTTACTGGACTGGTTTTCAGCTGAGTGCGAAGCGATTGGGATGAGGATTAGCACCTATGAATCTGAGGCCATGGTTCTCAGCAGGAAACCGATGGAGTGCCTCCTCCGGGTAGGGAATAAGGCTTTATCCCAAGTGAAGGAGTTCAAGTATCTTTGGGTCTTGTTCGTGAGTGGGGGAAAGATTTAGCAGGAGATTGGCTGGAGCATCGGGAGCGGTATTGCATTCGCTTTACCGCACCGTTGTGACAAAAATAGAGCTGAGCCGGAAGGCAAAGCTCTCGATATACCAGTCAATTTCTGTTCCTACCCGCACCTATGGTCATGAAGGCTGGGTCATGACCGAAAGAACTAGATCGCGGATACAAGTGGCTGAAATGAGTTTTCTCAGAAGGGTGGCTGGCATCACCCTTATAGATAGGGTGAGAAGTTCAGTCATTCGCAGGAACTCGGAGTTGAGTTGCTGCTCCTTTGCATCGAAAGAAGCCAGTTAAAGTGGTTCATCTGGTAAGGATACCCCCTGGACGTATCCCCAGAGAGGTTTTCCAGGCATGTTCAACTGGGAGCAGACCTAGGGATAAGCGCAGGACTAGTTGGAGATATTATATTTCGACACTGGCCTGGGAACACCTCAGAGCTGGCAATAGTAGCTCGGGTAAGAGACGTTTGGGGTCCCCTGCTGGAGCTGCTGCCCCCGCAACCCGAAAATGGATAAGCGGATGAAGATGAATGAATGAATAATTACATTAGGATTAAGTATCAGGGAAACCCACACATTGATTACAGGTTCTACTGCATCCATTAAGCATACTAGCATGGTTTACAGTGTGATCTGCTGTTCAGTATATAGTAAAATCCATAAGTATAATCTGAATGAATTTAATACAATATATAGTATATCAAACAAAGTCTTCTCTTAAAAAGGTTAAAAACCTGACAGAGGAGATGGCTTCTGTGGAGGAGAGTGTTGCAAAGCTGACAAAGGAGAAGAAAGCTCTCCAAGAGGCCCACCAGCAGACCCTGGATGACCTGCAGGCAGAGGAAGACAAAGTCAACACTCTGACCAAGGCTAAGACTAAGCTGGAACAGCAAGTGGATGATGTAAATGGCGTTAACATTTTGGCCTTCATAGTGTGCGAGATTATACTATCATTACTTAATTTATGAGTGTTTTAATCTTGTAGCTTGAGGGTTCTCTGGAGCAAGAGAAGAAGCTCCGCATGGACCTTGAGAGAGCCAAGAGAAAGTTGGAAGGAGATCTGAAACTGGCCCAGGAGTCCATAATGGACCTGGAGAATGACAAGCAGCAGTCTGATGAGAAAATCAAGAAGTAAACACAAAGAAATGACAACATTATTACCTGCAATATTGATTGAAATTGATGATTGACATGTTTGTATTTCTTAGGAAGGAATTTGAGACCTCCCAACTCCTATGTAAGATTGAGGATGAGCAGTCTCTGGGAGCTCAGTTGCAGAAGAAGATCAAGGAGCTCCAGGTACAGTACATGAAAAAAATGTACATATGATTCTGATTACACATCCCTTAAAATTGGTAGCATCTGAGTGCTTAGAAAGTGTGAAGAATTTTCTTCAGTGTTCTAAGAATTGTTCAAATATTTCTGATCTCAACATTTTATCCCCTCCCAGTTGATAAAATGCCTATAATGAAATTACTACGGTCCATCCAGAATCCTCTAACTCTGTGCTTCTTGCTGTTCTGCGTTGTCTACTGCAGAAGTAAAGTTGTTTCAACTGCATTGTAGGGAATTCTTTTTTATTTGATATATATAATTTATGCTAGTCCTGCCTTCGGTTTTAGGCCCGTATTGAGGAGCTGGAGGAGGAGATTGAGGCTGAGCGTGCTGCCAGGGCCAAGGTTGAGAAGCAGAGGGCAGATCTCTCCAGGGAACTTGAGGAGATCAGCGAAAGGCTGGAGGAGGCAGGAGGCGCCACTGCTGCTCAGATTGAGATGAACAAGAAGCGTGAGGCTGAGTTCCAGAAGCTGCGTCGTGATCTTGAAGAATCCACCCTGCAGCACGAGGCCACAGCCTCCACTCTGCGCAAGAAGCAGGCTGACAGCGTGGCTGAGCTTGGGGAGCAGATCGACAACCTACAACGTGTCAAACAGAAGCTGGAGAAGGAAAAGAGCGAGTATAAAATGGAGATAGATGACCTCTCCAGTAACATGGAGGCCGTCGCCAAAGCTAAGGTGAGTAGTGATGATTTAGAGGTCAAGCATTGTTGAGCAAGGCATTGACATCATAATTCGAACAAACTAACTGATGGCACGCTGTACTAACAGGGCAATCTGGAGAAGATGTGCCGTACTCTTGAGGACCAGTTGAGTGAAATCAAGGCTAGGAATGATGAAAACATTCGCCAGATAACCGACACCAGCGCACAGAGGGCCAGACTCCTGACAGAAAATGGTAACCAAGAACAATGACCAACAAACGTCATTATGTGGGGCTTAAAGTCCACTTCACACAGTTTCTACAGTATTATTCAGCGCATTACATTTTTCACCATACATTAACATCTATTTATAATCATAGAGAAAAAAGACCCTTTAAACAGGATGGTCCTCTATCTCTGCAGGTGAATTAAGCCGCCAACTGGAGGAGAAGGAAGCTCTGGTTTCTCAGCTGACCAGAGGCAAACAGGCCTTCACCCAGCAAGTGGAGGAACTGAAGAGACATATTGAGGAGGAGGTCAAGGTAAGGGATCCAAGATGGGCTACTAATCACAGAGTTCAGAGACATACATACAGACCCCTCCAAAAGTATTGGAACAGTAAGGCAAATTCCTTTGTTTTTGTTGTTCACTGAAGACATTTGGTTTAAGATCAAAAGACGAGCATGAGACAAGAGTTCAGAATTTCAGCTTTCATTTCCAGGTATTCACATCTAGATGTTAAACATCTCAGGACAAACCACCCTTGGTTTGAACCCACCAATTTTTCAAGTAAGCAAAAGTAAAAGTATTGGAACATGTGACTGACAGATATTCCTTGTTGCCCAGCTGTTGCATTTTAGGTTGATTGTTCAAACATTAAATAGCTCTGCATGACTTGGTTTAAACCTATAAAGACTGCATTTCTTGTTAAAGAGGATAAACCAGAGAGCTGTCTGTGGGAGAAAAGCAAGCCATTGTCAAGCTGAGAAAAGAGGGAAAATCGACCAGAGCCATTTGACAAACATTGGGCATAGCAAGCACAACAATTTGGAATGTCCTAAAATAGAAAGAAAGTACTGGTGTCCCGAGCAACAGATGTCAAACAGGTCAGCCAAGGAAAACAAAGGTAGTTGATGACTGAAATATCGTGAGAAAAAAAAAAAACATCAGTAAGTGACATCACCAACAACCTCCACAGTGAAGGGGTGAAGGTATCACAATCCACTGTTTGAAGAAGAAATATAGAGGCCCCACCACAAGATGCAAACTACTCATAAGCAGTAAGAATCAGAAAGCCAGATTGAAATTAGCAAAGAAGTACAGAAATAGGCTGCAAAGGTTCTGGAACAAAATCTTATGGACTGATGAGACCAAGATTAATCTCTACCAAAGTGATGGAAAGGCCAAAGTGTGGAGAAAGAAAGAAACTGCTCATGATCCGAAGCATACAAGCTCATCTGTGAAGTACGGTGGGGGTAATGTCATGTCTTGGGCATGCATGACTGCTTCTGAACCAGGCTCATTAATATTCATTGGTGATGTTACTGATGGTGGTAGCAGCAAAATGAATTCAGAAGTGTACAAAAACATTTGTCTGTCAATTTACTGTGAAATGCATTGAAACTAATCTTGAGGAAATGTATAATGCAGCAAGACAATAATCCAAAGCACACTGCCAACAAAACGAAGGAGTTCATCAGGAGAAAAAAGTGGAAGGTTTTAGACTGGCCAAGTCAATCACCTGACCTTAACCCAATAGAGCATGCACTTGACCTCCTTAAGAGTAGACTGAAGGGGAGAAACAACCCAAAACAAACAAGAACTGAAAGAAGCTGCGGTAAAAGCCTGGAATTGCATCACAAAAGAAGCATCCAACAGTTAGGTGATGTTGATGGGTCGCAGGCTTGAGGCTGTTATTGCAAGCAAGGGTTCTGCCACCAAATATGAAATGTTATTTACTTTAAGATAATTTTTTCCATTACTTTTGCTCACTTAAAAATGCTGTGGTCTAATACAAATGGTGATATGTCCTAAGTCCCTGCCAGGTCCAGGGAGTTTTTGGCCAGATTTCACTACTTGCACATTTTGGGTCTTAGAATCATTTCTGTAACAGGTATCATTTATTATCACATCCCACTTGGCTATAAAAAAAACCATAAAACAGACTTCTGGGACACTATTTTGAAACCGCATCTCTTGGACAAAAGTTTTACTATACACATTTCTGCAATAGGGTATGCTAATTTATTTTGGAAATATTGATGAAGTTTTGTATGATTGTTATTTTCTGATATTTCTATGCCTTTATAGTCATATTACAGTGCTATAGCCTGAAATAAATGAATAAAATAAATAACAGAAGGTCAAAAATATAGGCACCCCAATAAAAGTCAGTTCCTCTACCTACAAATAATCCATTATAAAATTAATTAGAAAGAAAATACATTCCTCCAGTTTATCTATAGAACGTTGATCTATAATGTCCTTTTTTGGAATGTCATAGCCCCTTTGATTCCCGGGGAAAGCTAATCTGAATTGCTATTGGATGCCAGGCATCCGATGACCTATCGCATAAACGTCATTTGCGATTGGTCAACAAAGATTAGACTTTTAAACAGCAGATGCACTAAGCTCCATTAGATGAAGTGCGTATTGGCCACAATTTTAGGTGTAACTTTGTAGTTGTCTTACCTAGGCTGTGATGCACGTAGGAACACAAACATTATGTCAATCGTTTCATTGCTAACCGGTTAGGAAACTGAAACATAATATCTATAACCATTCGGAATCAATAAATACAAATTCACAGTATACGCTTCTTCCGCAGATACGCGGATGGGAGCCCACTTAAGGTTAAATATCAGGAATTAAAGCAGAAATTCTGAACTTTTGTCTAATACTCATCATTTGATCTTAAACCCAAATATCTTCAGTGACCATCAAAAACAAAGGAATTTGCCTTGCCGTTCATATATTTTGGAGAGCACTGTGTGTTCACGGTGGCATGCCCCTCTCTGACTCTCCAAGTATTCTTATCACTACAATCTTTGTCATATTCTATTTCTCTCACAGGCTAAAAATGCACTGGCCCATGGTGTCCAGTCTGCTCGCCATGACTGTGACCTCCTGAGGGAGCAGTTTGAGGAGGAGCAGGAGGCCAAGGCAGAGTTGCAGCGTGGCATGTCTAAGGCCAACAGTGAGGTGGCTCAGTGGAGGACTAAGTATGAAACTGATGCCATCCAGCGCACAGAAGAGTTGGAAGAGGCCAAGTGAGTCACACAGAACTGCAGGAACACAAATATGGCGTGAACGGTTAGGGTAATATTGGTCTCTGAGAAGTGTTGTGGGAATGTGTTGTAACATGTTTTGCATTATGAAACCTAACATCCAACAGGAAGAAGCTAGCCCAGCGTCTGCAGGATGCTGAGGAGACTATTGAGGCTGTTAACTCCAAATGTGCGTCCCTTGAGAAGACCAAGCAGAGACTGCAGGGAGAGGTGGAGGACCTCATGATTGATGTGGAGAGAGCCAACGCTATGGCTGCCAATCTTGACAAGAAGCAGAGAAACTTTGACAAGGTATAAATAAAGAAATTGTACCCTAGGGTTATATATTCACTCAACAATAAGATCGCACATTTTTGTAAAATAGTATATTTCTGATTTAAAATATATGGATTTCCCTAGGTTCTGGCAGAGTGGAAACAGAAGTATGAGGAGAGTCAAGCTGAGTTGGAAGGAGCTCAGAAAGAGGCTCGCTCTCTAAGCACTGAACTCTTCAAGATGAAGAACTCCTATGAGGAGTCTTTGGATCAGCTGGAAACTCTGAAGAGAGA
Organism: Esox niger; assembly: GCA_016801105.1. NCBI lineage: Eukaryota > Metazoa > Chordata > Actinopteri > Esociformes > Esocidae > Esox > Esox niger. Next base: position 6,924 of record JACXGJ010010037.1, on the reverse strand, counting down.
GAACAAGAACTTGCAACGTGAGAACTTGACAGTAGTTCTATTACTTACATTTGACTAATGTTATATAAAAGGAGGGATCAATATTTTTATGGCACCTTTACATTAAGTTTATATAACTATGTTTTATGTTAATATAACATCTGACTTCTAACTGGCATTCCTATGAAAAACACAAATTAAGTGTTAATATTTTCCCACATTAAAACTGGTCCTGCGTGTGTGTGCACAGAGGAGATCTCTGACCTGACTGAACAAATTGGAGAGACAGGCAAGAGCATCCATGAGCTGGAGAAGGCCAAGAAAACCGTGGAGACAGAAAAATGTGAGATCCAGACTGCTCTGGAGGAGGCTGAGGTAAAAATGGGGAAATCAAGTTTCAAGGTTTATTTTCAAAAGCACTGAACAACACAGCGTCATCCTGCACAATTACATTTTTATGATATGGCACCCGACAACTACGTAGTGAGAGAAATATTTACGCCAAAATATAGCCAGACAATTTTGTTTATATGTAAATAAAGCAACACTATACACACAAACACTGTATACTAGCAGCAGATTAAAATGAGTGAACATTATGGATACATATGAGTGTAATAAGAATAATGAATGGTGGCATAGTACAGTACATCTACGAAGTGAGATTTAAGAAGAAAAAATATTCACAGCAAAATATAACAAGAAGATAAAACAATAGTACACATAACAGTGTACACTAGCAGCAGTACTGTAAACTAGCAGCAATATTGCCAGTGGTTATAAAGTTATAGATTAGGCAAGTATGGCAATGATATACAGAACATTTCAAATATAATTACATAGCAACAATGGACGGGGTCCTCCTATATGGTGAGTATAGGAAACATTTCTGGTACACTAACAGAATGAGACTTTCAGATATACATTGAGGGCAAGATGCTTTTGTGAAGCACTGTATTATTGACATCGTAGATGTCATTGTTCATCATATTCTTCCAGGTCACACTATATGGGGAGATGTATGAAGCAAAGGACAATGAGAATAGAGGGAAGCAAATATTTACTACAAAATGAAATAATATAAACAACAGGAAGTAGAACACCATAGAAACTATACAAAAGAGAGTACAATTATGTGTATGAAACAATGAGGTAGAACACGTTAGAAACTGTATGAAAATATCAAGAAACTATGGACGAAAGAAAATAAAAACCACAGGAAGAGAAATATACTATACACCATGTAGAAGTAGTTCAAAAGCAAACAGTTTAAAATTAACGCAGAAATTAACAACAAAACTTTACCAGAGATATCAGTGACCTCTTCCTCTGCATACAGTACCCTTTAAAAGTATTGGAACGGCAAGGCAAATTCCTTTGTTTTCATGGTCACTGAAGACATTTGGGTTCAAGATCAAAAGATGAGTATGAGACAAGAGTTCAGAATATCTGCTTTCATTTCCTGGTATTCACATCTAGATGTGTTAAACAACTTAGGACATATCACCGTTTGTATTAGACCACAGCATTTTTAAGTGAGCAAAAATAATGGAAAAAATAATCTTAAAGAAAATAACATTTCTTATTTGGTGGAATAACCCTTGCTTGCAAAAACAGCCTGAAGCTAACCCTAACACATCGACATCACCAAACTGTTGCATTCTTAATTTTTGATGCAATTCCAGGCTTTTACCGCAGCTTCTTTCAGTTCTTCTTTGTTTCTGGGTGTTTCTCCCTTCAGTCTCCTCTTAAGGAGGTGAAATGCATGCTCTATTGGGTTGAGGTCAGGTGATTGACCTGGCCAGTCTAAAACCTTCCACTTTTTTTCCCTGATGAACTCCTTTGTTTTGTTGGCAATGTGCTTTGGGTCATTGTCCTACTGCATGATAAACTTCCTCCCGATTAGTTTCAATGCATTTCTCTGTAAATGGAAAGACAAAATGCTTCTGTACACTTCTGAATTCATTCTGCTGCTACCATCATCAGTTACATCATCAATAAATCTTAATGAGCCTGTTCCAGAAGCAGCCATGCATGCCCAAGACATGACATTACCCCCACCATGCTTCACAGATGAGCTTGTATGCTTCGGATCATGAGCAGTTCCTTTCTTTCTCCACACTTTGGCCTTTCAATCTCTTTGGGTGAGGTTAATTTTGGTCTCATCAGTCCATAAGATTGTGTTCTAGAACTTTTGCGGTTCATTTCTGTACTTCTTTGCTAATTTCAATCTGGCCTTCTGATTCTTACTGCTGATGAGTGGTTTGCATCATGTGGTGGGGCTACTATATTTCTGCTCTCTTGGTCTTCTTCAAACAGTGGATTGTGATACCTTCACCCCTGCACTGTGGAGGTCGTTGGTGATGTCACTTACTGATGTTTTGGGGGTTTTCTCATGATATTTCTGTCATCAACTACTGTTGTTTTCCTTGGCCGACCTGATTGTTGTCTGCTGCTCAGTACACCAGAAGTTTCTTTCTTTTTCAGGACATTCCAAATTGTTGTGCTTGCTATGCCAAAGTTTGTCCAAGGGTTCTGGTTGATCTTACTTATTTTCTCAGCTTGACAATGGCTTGCTATTCTCCCATAGACTGCTCTCTGGTCTTCATGTTGGTTTATCCTCTTTAACAAGAAATGCAGTCTTTATAGGTTTAAAAACCAAGGATGGAAACTTAGTCTAGGCATGCAGAGCTATTTAATGTTTGAAAAAGCAACACCTGGGCAACAAGAAGCATCTGTCAGTAACATGTTCCAATACTTTTGCTCACTTGAAAAATGGGTTCAAAGGGTGGTATGTCTTGAGTTGTTTAACACATCTAGATGAAAATACCTTTTTGATCTTAAACCCAAATGTCTTCAGTGAAAAACAAAAACAAAGGAATTTGCTCTACCGTTAGCTCTAACCCAATACTTTTTGTGGGGACCTGTATGTTAAAGGACAAGTGAATTGGATTTACGGTCCATAAGAAGATTTTTATAGTTTTGTATCCATTCTCATTGTACAGAAAATTCCATCATGGGAGGTTTTTTTGTTCATCATGAGAAATTAGGGAGGTACAAATAAAATCAGCACTGTATGACAAAAGGGGTGGAAATGGCATAATTTTGGAATTAGCTAATTTAATCGTGTACTATAGCGCCTCGGTGGAGGAATCGGGTGGGGATCTGTATAATTGTTACACATGGACTATTTTAACAGTGTGCAAGTTTATAGCATTTTTTACAATGAGTTATTAAGCAATTCTGGCGCCAAGAATAATAATAATAATAAATATAGCAAGCAACAATTGTACAGGGTTCCCCAATATAACTAGGATAGTGAAAGAAGTCACCAGTTATAATTTAAAGATGTTCATCTCATCTTTATCCGCTTATCTGTTATCGGGTCGCAGGGGCAGCAGCTCTAGCAGCGGACCCTAAACTTCCACTTTAAGGATGTTTTGCCTCATTATTTTAATAGCTAAAATATACCTTGTAATACAAAAATATATTGTATTTCTGAATACTTGCAACTGGTACAGTTTCAGTCTGATACGCGTAATGGAAAAAAATAACCCTTTTAGAGGGTGGTGCCTGGCCTTAAGTGTACCTGATAGAATATCTGGAATGTTTATGTGTGATCTGTATGATCATGGATCAGGGTTTCTGGTTGAGGAGCCTTCTGACCTGAGGGGAAAAAACTGTTTGAGTCTGGAAGTGCATGCGCCAATGCTCAGGTAGCATTTACTAGATCGCAGCAGTATGAACAGATCATAGCCTGGGTCTGTAATCTTTGATGATGTTCAAAGCTTTCCTCAGGCTCTGTGTATGGTAGATGCCTTGCACGGAGGGGAGGAGGGGAGATGGCAGCTGATGATATGTTCTGCAGACTTTACCACACTCTGCAGTGGAGAAGCTGCCATACCAGGCAGAAATGCAGCCTGAGAGGATGCTTTCAATGGTGCACCTGTCAAAGTTGCTGAGGGGTTTTACAGACATGCCAAAAGTGCCAAAAGTCTTCTTTCATGAACACACAGAGATACTTGAATTCAGGAACTCTTTAACACTTTAGTGTGTGTCATCAGGGTGATGGCATCGGCCATAGTTCTATTGGGGCAGTATGCTAATTAAAAGGGGTTCAAGGTGTCAGGAAGCATGGATCAGTGTTATCAGTTTATACTAGCCAATGACTACATTGGTTTTAACATAAAAGCATTTATTCTGATTGATCTGACTGCCTTGCTTTTTCAGGGCACACTGGAGCACGAGGAATCCAAGATTTTGCGTGTACAACTGGAGCTGAACCAGGTCAAGGGTGAAGTGGACAGAAAGTTGGCTGAGAAGGATGAGGAGATGGAACAGATCAAGAGGAACAGCCAAAGGGTGATTGACTCCATGCAGAGCACCCTGGATTCTGAGGTCAGAAGCAGAAATGATGCCCTGAGGGTGAAGAAAAAGATGGAGGGAGACCTGAATGAGATGGAGATCCAGCTGAGCCATGCCAACAGGCAGGCCGCAGAGGCACAGAAACAGCTGAGGAATGTCCAGGGACAGCTCAAGGTAGTTGAACTGGGACATCATGTGCATCGATTGAACACGGGTTGGGTTCTGCTTTTCAGTCTGTAGAACAGAATTGAACATACACATTGAAAAGAGACATGATACATTTTCTGTTGAAAGGTAGGAATGTTGGGTAAATAATTACCATTATTTCTTTCAATGACCACTACTTTCACTAGTTTTAATGAAACCATGTCATTGTGATATCCAGGATGCTCAGCTGCACCTGGATGATGCTCTCCGTGGCGCAGAGGACATGAAGGAGCAGGTAGCCATGGTGGAGCGCAGAAACAGTCTGATGGTGGCTGAAATTGAGGAGCTGAGAGCTGCTTTGGAACAGACAGAGAGGAGTCGCAAAGTGGCTGAGGCTGAGCTGGTTGATGCCAGTGAACGCGTTGGACTATTGCACTCACAGGTATGAGTCAAAAATCATTTCAAATAAAACAGAACCATGCATGCTGTTTACACACACCTGGAAAACATTTTTATAATTTCTGTCTTGTGACTTGCATTCAAACCAATCCTATGTTTTCCTTCTCCAGAACACCAGCCTTATAAACACCAAGAAGAAGCTTGAGAATGACTTAGTGCAGGTGCAGGGAGAGGTGGATGACTCTGTCCAGGAAGCCAGGAATGCAGAAGAGAAGGCCAAGAAAGCAATCACTGATGTGAGTCCTCATGATTTTTTCAAATACATTCAACTTAATTCATCCCATGATTTAACACTAGAACCGCTAAGCCTTTTTTACCCCCTATTACTGCCAGAGCCCAACGCCATTTGGCGTCATAAGCATATGAATCATCCCTATTAGGATGGACATTTTTCACCGCAGCATCACCATCCAGCCAGAGCATCAGTTATCATATAAGTCATGGAAGGAGGAGGGTCTAGCTTTGAAAATGGCAGTTTCATTTTAATTACAAACTCAAATGCCAATTTGCATTTGGTGGTTCTAGTGTTGGCAGATGGGCAATCACAACAAAAATGAGTTATGATATTTGTCAATTGTGATTGTAATTTCCTCAATAGGAGTTAGTACAGAGACAAAATTCTCTCTCACAATAAACAGTTTATTTGCAAATAGAGAGACGCGTCAAAAGCTTACAGGATAATCATCTGAGGAGTCTCTGAAGATACTTCATGAACAGTCAGTATTTATTACAGTTAAAATGGGTTTGGTAAGATGCTTCCCAGCTGTCTTATGTCACACAGGTTTTAACCAAAGGGCGGGTTGTCCCCCCCACCTTATCCTTCCTGCCCTAATGTTTACGGTTGTGTTTACCTAAAGGGCCAATTGCCCGTACTTCCCCCAATGACCACATTCCTAAGTGACAAAGGACAGATACCCTTTTTGGTTTAGGCAGATAAACAGATGGTCAGAGTACCTAATGATTCTCTGATAATCAGACGTGTGTCACACCCGAATACCAGAGTTACATAACAGTTAATAGAAAAGCAAACGTGTCTCCAATGTACATTAGTTCAAGAATTTCCCAAACACAATATATACATAAACAAACCAATTTTTTAGGCTGCCATGATGGCTGAGGAGCTGAAGAAGGAGCAAGACACCAGCTCTCACTTGGAGCGGATGAAGAAGAACCTTGAGGTCACAGTTAAGGACCTGCAGCACCGTCTAGATGAGGCTGAGAATCTGGCCATGAAGGGAGGCAAAAAGCAGCTCCAGAAACTGGAGTCCAGGGTCCGTTACAAGCAGGATGGGTTATAGTACATTTTAAGATGATTGCTGTATGATTGATGTATTTCCTAATATATAAGCTGATTTAGAAGTATACCTCAGTTTTACATAGACATTTGACTGATGCCAAGAACTCAGACATGTCTCTATTCATTTACTGTGCTTAGGTGCGTGAGCTTGAGGCTGAGGTGGAGGCGGAGCAAAAAAGAGGTGTAGAAGCAGTTAAGGGGGTACGCAAGTATGAGCGCAGAGTCAAAGAGCTGACTTACCAGGTAAGCTAAACGATTTCTTTATACTATCACTAACACATTTTTGTATGAAAGTGTGGAGTATTGATTATTCGTCAGCATTGAACTTCTCCCACAGACTGAAGAGGATAAGAAGAATGTTAAAAGACTTCAGGATCTGGTAGATAAGCTGCAGCTGAAAGTGAAGGCCTACAAGAGGCAGGCTGAGGAAGCAGTGAGTTTTAGACTTTTACCAGGTTTAGAAGACATTACAAAATGTTATTTGTCAATAGTCTGTATTTGTTTAAGAAATTCAATATATTAGGAAATGTAATAAAATGATTTTACCCTTCTTTATTTTCACACTTCTATGAAACATTAAAAGAGAGATCACAGCCTTGCTGATGTTATGCTCTCCAAATTTTATCACCCAGGAGGAAGCTGCCAACCAGCACATGTCTAAATTCAGGAAGGTGCAA
>JACXGJ010010036.1:0-22820 GCA_016801105.1 Esox niger | reverse complement strand
CTCTGAATATCTGGGTCCAGTTGGGTTGGAGGGTCAGAACAGCAACAGGTCTTTCTGGACAGAAACAACACAGATTGAACAGGTCTCTCTGGACACAAACAACAAACAAATAAACATTTGCACAGATGTGAATATGCTAATGTATCAGTAGTTCTACTCAGGAAATGAGCAACAGATGTTGTGATAATGGAAACTGAACACATGTGATTAGATTCATTTCTGCACAAGCAAAATATGAACCAATTATAATAATACATTTAGACTCACCAGTAACCTGTATGTGGACTGGTTCACTGTACTGGGTGTAGTAGACAGGGTCTCCTCTCCCAGCTCTACACCTGTACTGTCCTCCATCAGAGAGACTGACCTGGCTGAGTGTGTAGGAGGAACCAGAGGTTGTAGCTACTGGTTCAGAGTCTTGTCTGTGTCTGTACCAGTAAAACCTCCATCCAGAAGACTCTACAGTACAGTTCAGTGTCACACTGTCTCCTGTCAATACGTCCTGTTGGTCTGAACTCAGTGTGGCCTTTGGTTGATTAGCTGTTAGTGTTTGAATAGGTTTGAGTGGATAACACAGTTACCAATATGAATAAAACAAAAACACAGTGAAAATAATAATTTGTAATATTAAGAGGGAACTCACCAGTGACACTGATGTTGAGGGAAACACTGAGTTGTGATGACTGGGGACGATCAGTTATTCTCCCTTGACACTGGTACTGACTCACCTGGTCAGACAGTGTGGTGATGGTTTTATAAGGTGAACCAGGACTCAGTAGTTGTTTATTTCTGTACCATTGGTATGTCCAGTCTGTGTAGTCTGATATGTCACACTGCAGAGTAACAGTCTCTCCAGAGTAGAGGAGACCAGGAGGAGAGACTCTCACTGAGGCTGTTGGTAGAGCTGTAGAAACAACAACCATCATCAGTGCAACTACAACAGTTCAATTACGTTTCTTTTTCATCTATTCTGGGCTACAAATGTCTGTAAATTAGGGGAGTTGAGGGTAAACAGTTTTTTTGCAGCCCGCAATTAAGAGTAATTAATTTCTGTAACAGGTATCTTGAAGTATTGTATATGCTGGTATTCCCAACCTGCTCAGCTACAATAATAACACATAAAAACAGACTTGTGGGTCATTATTTAGAAAACTCATCTGAGGCAAACAATTATTTTTCAAAAATAAATTTTACCACACAGTATGATAACATTTTATTAAAACCAGTATGAAGCTTTATTTCAATGGTATTTTCTGATAGTTCCATGCTTTTACTGTCATATTAAGCTCCTTTAGGTTCAAACTAATGAATAAAACTAATAAGACAATGTATAAAATATAGGCACCCTCATTGTGTTCTTTAACCTTGAGATGAAACAGAATTACATGAATAATAAAGAAAGAAATGTACGTGTAATGACACCAAACGGACCACAGAGGATCGATGGCCCAGTTAATATTTTGCATTTTTTACAAAAACAGTAAAATAAAAATGTTTGTCCAAAAACCAAAGAACATCCTCATACTATGTTGACAGAAGAAAATTTTTATATCATATTTATAATGCAAACAACGCATTACAGTGCAATAGATAATAAATAGTGACGTACACACTTGTAATCCGTATGAGTCTTTACACATTCGGCTGACTGAGCTGCATGGTCAAAGTCGTTGCCTGGTAACAAGGTTTCCTCATGCAGGCGGTGGTCCCCATAGTAACTCAACTCATAGACGGACCGTTACAGGAAGGTGTCTACATATAATCCAAATATAAACCAGACGATTCTAGCGATTGTATTTTCTTTAATATTGATGCAAATGTAGACAGAGAGCTCCATCACATCTACGGATTGAGTCCCTGGAGTGTCTTAAGATACCAGTTCATATGTGTGGACGGTATATCCTCTGACAACTCAAAGATATGTTTTGTTGTTCCTCAAGGTTCCGTTTTGGGCCCGTTGTTGTTCTCACTATATAGCTTTGGTAAAAATTCAGAGACCACTTTTTTCACGTTTTTGCACCTTTTTCTTTCCTTTTCAAAAATGTTGAAAAGGCAGGTTTTGAGTGTAGAACAGAAGCATTCAATTTGCGGTGGTTTCTTAATTTTTACCCTGTCTGGAGCCTCCCCCACATAGGGTCATTCTTTCACCGGAGCCCCCTGTCCCAGCCCCAAGGTCTTACATTGCTATATTATTGTGCAAGGGTAGTATGGTCAGTACTCCTTCTCCACTGTAAATCCTTGTAGATGTAAGGAATTCACATTCTAAATTTTACCTGTCTCCTGCCCTGTTTGAACATAGGAGGACACCTCCGGAGTATCAGGCTTGATAGACTCGTTTCTGTCCTAGTCCAAAATCCTCCTGGTTGTGTTGCAGATCAAAACGATACGTGACGATTTCAACTAAACCCTTAGATTTACACAAGGTAGGGAGATAAATATTGAACTATTACTGTGAATAGTCGCCCTGAACCCAGTAGAGACCCTGGTCAGACTCAACAGCTTTACTGATGATGAGGGTGTCTCCTGTTAAAGAGTGTCTGTCAGAATGGGATACTACAACTTATATCTCCAGTCAGAGTCCACAGAACAGGTTAATACAATTGTCTCTTCATGGTACACAGGGTAATTTTCATTGTAGCTTTGGGCACGGCTGCAAAAACAGAACAAAATGGGTCCCCTTGTGATTATGAACATGGAGATGGTAAAATTAATGAGAAATTATATTACTTGCCTGTCACGGTCAGCCTGACTCTATTACTCCACTTAGAATAGTTTAGATCATATCTGTTTGTGCCCAGACATATGTAACTTCCACTGACAGACATATCAGTAGCATTGACCATGCGTTCATTCTCTGTACTGATGAAGTCTTTATAGACATTATTAATAGACTGTCTCCACGTGTACTTCCAGTCAGTGACGTCTCCCCCCTGTATGTTACATATGATAGTGACAGACTCTCCCATAAATATCTGGGTCCAGTTGGGCAGGAGGGTCAGAACAGCAGCTGGACTCCCTACACAGACACAGACGATATAATATTATATTACTTTTTACATGTTACAGAAACAATGTTTCATATGTTTTTTTCACACATTCACAAGTGAATCGCATATTTCCTACAAAGCACACAAGGAAGGAAAAGCGGTATCAGAGACCAAGAGGATAAAGCTTGAAGACATGGAGTGAATTAATGAATATCCACCATTACCTTGAGAGTGACCACAGTAGATGAGGGTACTTAACACTACAACAAAGAAAAATTGCATCATTACAGTACATTACTAATGTAAATAATGTAAACTGTGCTGCAGTAATAGAGTAATAATTTTAACCTTAGTGAACTTTGTGTTCATAACAAACATTCAAACACAAATCCAAAGTCAGTACTCACAGAGTAGAACACAGGGCCCGGTGTGATCCATTCTGTCTTGGTGTTGAGTTACTCTCTCTGAACAACAGTCCTCTTTACAAACCCATTTACTTCCTATATGATGTGAGTCTGGTGTGATCACACCTCTTCACTGTCACTCAGACAGCTGGTGAAAGTTTCGAGCTTCTAAAGTGCAAGAGTGAAAAATATTTCTGGCAGTTGATGCTTTTCTGAAAAAAAATCTTATTATTGGTTCCACGATCTCAGACTGGTTCCTTCCTCACTGTCAGAAGAAAGAATGATGTTATAAGAATTGAGAGCAATGTAAGAATCTAACACTGAAGTGATTAGTTAAGAACGTACTCGGTCAAAAATCAATGGAGAGCTCAATGAAGCTTATTTTTCTTTTAAAGCACCGCACTAGAGTTGTCTGCTGCTACTTGTTCAATCTATCGCACCTATACCTCCGGTCACAACCCATTTTAAAGGCTGCCCAGAATTACACAACACAGTAACATGATAATGAACATTACCTCATGGGAGCGTCACTTCCTGTGAATTAATACATATGGATGTTCGGTTTATCATGTAAACACATTCTTTTCATAACAAAGTGTACATTCATAACCTCACACCAGGGAGCTCACTTCTCAAGTTTGCATATGGACACAAATTTGATAACCATTCACGTAATCATTTTGCTGCAAAATGTGTGAGTTATCATAATGAATGTTTGCTTGTTACTGATATCTATGATATTTAATGGCAGCTGACCACATCAATGAATTTGCAATGGTAACAATATGAATCAAACAATAATTAATTACAATATACTGGCCTCAAACCATGGGACTTATTATAACAGAGTCAGAAAAAAAGGAAACAGAAAACTGGCCAATGGTAAATGAGTGCAAAACTAATGGTTTTATGCAATTTCGGATAAAAAAAAAAAATTTCTTGACATTTATTGGTTTCTAAATCGATCAGGGGAATAAATGCCATGTGGCATGTAACGTACACTAAGCAACATGTTAAAGGACAGAAGTTCAGGAACAAGAGTAATGTAGTATAGTTGTGAGAGACAGGGATAATATGGACTGTGACAGAGAGGTTGAAGCAAGAGGAACAGACAGAGAGAATACAGACTGTCAGAGAGGCGGAAGTAGAAACTATTCATTTGATCCTGTGAAACCAAAATCACTCAGAGGCAGGTCAATACTGATGAAGAGAAATGCTTCTTGCTTCAAAACAAGTAGGTATGTGTAACAAAGACAAAAAATGATCCAAAACAAATTTTGTGAAAAAGCACACCAAGTACAATTTTTTGTGGACAAACAGATCCTTGGCTAATTTACTCTCCATCAGAAGGTGTTGAATATTGTTCAGTTATCATGGCATTTTACACGGCTAAAGAAGCCATGTTATGATTCTCCACTAATTGTTTAACAGATTTGAAAGACGCGTGTGTTTTGCAGCAGCTAAGCTACAGTGAATAACTGGTTCCTGTATTCATCTGATAATGGCTCAAGTTATTTATGCTTGATATCACCCTTTTTCAAATCACTCTGAATAGTTTTTCAAGTGTGCAGCAAATTAGCTTAAACTTCCTGAAAAGTTGGATCTCACTACAACTCATACTCTGGTTGTGGGCCTGCTGGTAGGAAACTGGTGTATTTTTGGGCCAGAATAGGTTATGTGAGTGAAACCACTTTACTCCCACATCCCTGAGAACTCCCCTCCTGGTGAATTTCTCCGCTCTGCTAAAAATCTTTCCAGGTTTGCTCCATTCACAAACAGGCATAAACAAAACAGAGATTTTACTGTTAGAAGTGAAGGCCCCATTTGTGGGTAGTAATTGTATAATTTCTAATCCTGGAATATAATGTCAAAAACAAATGTTTGTCAATGCCCACATATTTTTGCTGTTCAATGTATTTCATAAATAGAGCACCCCTAAAATAAATTCGACAAAAGACAATAAATGTGGTTATGTTTCTTTGTGTGCAAATTGAAACATCTTGAGATAGTGGTGGCAGGAAACAGGCGCAGAGAATCTGAAACCACATAGTTTAACGAAAAGACATTATCAAAGAGACTTACACCTGAACAAGACATCCCACAAAATAATGACAGACCAAAACACAGGGAACTGGGGAAACTAAATAGGGAGGTGATGAGGGGCAAACAGGTGAAATTAGTGAACAAAAGGGATTCAAACAACAGATCATATAAAAAGACTAACAAAAACTAATATACACCGATCAGCCATTACACTGTGACCACTAACAGGTGAAGTGAATAACACTAATAATCGTATTATCATGGCACCTGTCAGTGGCTGAAATATATTTGGCAGCAAGTGAACATTCTGTTCTCAAGTGTTAGAAAAATTGACAAGTGTAAGGATCTGAGTGACTTCGACCAGTCGGGCCAAATTGTGATTGCTAGATGACTATGTCAGAGCATCTCCAAAATTGTGGAGTGTTCCAGGTCTGCAGTGGTCAGTACTTATCAAAAGTGGTCCAAGAAAGGAAAAGCGGCCAACCGGCGACAGTTCATGGGCAGCCAAGTCTCACTGATGCAGATGGGGAGCGAAGGCGGACCCGGGTGGTCCGATCCAACTGACGAACTACTGTTTCTTAAATTTCTGAAGAGGTTAATGCTAGTACTGACAGAAAGGTGTCAGAACACACAGTGCATTGCAGTCGATTGCATATGGGGCTGCATAGCCGCAGACCAGTCAGGGTGACCATGCTAAACACTGGCCACTGCCGAAATAACCTACAACGGGCACGTGAACATCAGAGCTGGACCACGGAGCAATGGAAGGAGATGGCCTGGTCTGATGAATCACGTTTTCTGTTACATCATGTGGATGATCCGGTGTTTGTGCGTTGCGTACCTGGAGAACACATGGCACCAGGATGCAGTATGGGAATGAGGCAAGCTGGTGGAGGCAGTGTGATTCTTTGGGCAGTGTTCTGCTGGGAAACTTTGGGTCTGGCTTTTCATGTAGATGTTGTTTTGACCCGTACCACCTACCTGGGCATTGTTGCAGACCATGTGAACCCTTTCATGGCAACAGTACTCCCTGATGGCATTGGCTTCTTTGAGCAGGTTAATGTGCCCTGCCACAAAACAAACGAGGAACACAACAACCAGTTCAAGGTGTTGACTTGGCCTCTAAATTACCCAGCTCTCAATACAAGTTTGGTTTACACAGCAAAGATCAGGATCAAGACTGCTGGGCAACAAACTCCGCAACAGAGCTGGTCTAGTATGTGAGTGATTCTTATGTAACGAGTAGACCAACGCCAAACGGATTATATTTTTGGCCATGATGGGGAACCCTAAAGCCCACTTTAACACTAAGTTTGCTCAAGGACTTTGTAATGTTAAGAATTTAAATAGGGCTATGAAAAGGCAAGACAAGTTGTCCACATCGCTGCAAATTGTAGGCTGAAGCTTTTTGGTCGGGTGCCCATCAAAATGTTGATTGACTGGGGAGAGGCGTTTGCCGAGAACAAACTACAATGTTAAAGTGAGACGAAAGAAATGCGATAATCCATCTCACTGAAGTTGTATGACAGCATAGCATGCTATGACACTGTTAGAAATCCGCTGTTCGTTTAGTGGTGAAATAAAGATTGCGTACCCGGTTGTCAAGCAAGAGAGTAATTCAATTATTTATTGCAGCATTTGATAGTTAATACTTCATGAGGTTACAGCTCAGACACATCTTGGTCTTACAAACTCGGTTTTACCAACTCAATTTCAAAGAACTGCCGGTCGTACCTCTACTTTATAGACATCGCAGGACAGAATAAACAATACACTACTGTAAGCCCATTGGCTGTTTACTGTTGCGCTTTGACTGAATGTGACTTCCTGTGTACGTATAAACAGATGTTCTGTAAACTAAACATAACAAGCACAGATTCATACACTTTAACAACACTCTCAGTTGCCTGTCATTGTCCGTTTTATAGACAATAACAGAGCGTTCTTTGGGCTTTTTTTATGTTTCAAGTGAATGACCTAGCTATTTTTGAGTTAGCAGTCAGAAATGTCTGGTTTGAACTTAGTGGAGTAGCTCATTGAACAAAGTTATGACAACGCTGCTATTATGGCATCAGATCTTAACAGTTTATAAGCTAATGTGTGAGAGATTGCCCCCTGGGCTGTCTTTGTGTATTGCTATGCCCATCGTCTTAATCTTGTCCTCAGCCAAGGACTGAAAAGCATCCCCAAGGCCGAGATTTTCTTTGCTTAAAAAAATGGGTTTAGCTCTTATTTTTGCAAATCAACCTAAAGAGAAATTACCCTGGAGAAATCTGGATGTTACTAAATGCAAAGCGCAGCCACACATTGGAACTTTACCCATTGTATTGTCAAAACAGTAACTCCAAACAGAGAAAGCCCGATAGACACATTTACTAACACTATGAACAGATGAAAATGTAGACAAGGTCATGAGGATCCCAAGTTTATAGGCGACTGTATGACTCATCCATGCAAGTGTTAAAAGTCAGAGTGGTCAGCAGTATCAACACTTTAATAAACATGCCATCAGATTATGGGTCTCTGTTTCACAGTTCTGCCTAAAGCTACACTGTTGGTAAAGACAAACCCAGTCACTCTGACCTGTTCCGTTGGGTCCTACAGTGACTGGAGATATAAGTGGTACAAAGACAGTAATGTTTCTGTAGTATCCCAGTCTGACAGACACACTGTAACAGGAGACACCCTCACCATCAGTAGAGCTACTGAGTCTGACCAGGGTCTCTACTGGTGTCAGGGAGAGAGAGACTCCAGACCCAAATCTAACTCCACCAGTCAACCTGTCAGTACCACTGTGAATGGTGAGTTTCTTCTGTGTGTTTTATTAACCTGTTCAGTGAGGTCTGATAGTGACTGGAGATATAAGTGGTATAAAGACAGTAATGATAAAGTAGTATTCCTGTAATCACAACTCAGTGTTTCCCTCCACAACAGTGTTATTGGTGAATTAACTATTAAAACTCCATCATTAACTTTTTTTACTTGGTATCATAGTGATGTTAGTAGTAGTGTGTTGTTACTTGGTATCATAGTAATGTTTGCAGTAGTGTGTTGTTACTTGGTATCATAGTGATGTTAGCAGTAGTGTGTTGTTACTTGGTATCATAGTGATGTTAGTAGTAGTGTGTTTTTACTTGGTATCATAGTGATGTTAGTAGTAGTGTGTTGTTACTTGGTATCATAGTGATGTTAGTAGTAGTGTGTTGTTACTTGGTGTTATAGTGATTTTAGTAGTAGTGTGTTTTTCCTAAACAAACCTATTTTATTCCAACAGCTAAACAGCTGAATGTCACACTGAGTTCAGACCAACAGGACGTATTGACAGGAGACAGTGTGACACTGACCTGAACTGTAGAGTCTTCTGGATGGAGGTTTTACTGGTACAGACACAGACAAGACTCTGAACCAATAGCTACAACCTCTGTATCCTCCTACACACTCAGGCAGGTCAGTGTCTCTGATGGAGGACAGAAGGGACCAAGGCTTTAGCAAAGTCAAAGGGCAGGCAAGCGATCGGTAACTGGCGAAACGCGTAGGTAGGAGACTGAAGTACAAATGGGGAAATCGGTAGGCAGGCAAAGATCAGTACACCAAACAATCTTTTTTTACCTAGAGTGGTTTCATATCTGCATTTGCGTGGAGGAACGTACTTATGTCTCTCATTGCCACAATCAGGGTTACCTCTGCTGGGGTTGAGATGAGTTTTCCTTTTCTTAAAACCCTGGAAAGGAGTTCAAAGTAAATTTTTATTGTTTTTTGCAGGGTACTGTATGGTCTGACTGACTACAGATACAAAACTGATCTTAGACAAGTTACATTGGACATATACCACAGCCCCTATTCCCATGTCGCTATGACCTCTTGAATAACATTTTGAAGAACACTGCTTTACACTCATGTGCCTGCATGCAAATGCTCATACAAACACGCATGCACACAGACATTGACACACCCACTGTTAATAAGAATCAGTACTCAGCTATAACTGTAACGGTCCAAGCCAGATGGGACTTTCAGATTTGTGTTTTCCGTGTGTCCTTCCTTTGTCTTTCCTGTTCTCAAGTTTTGCCCCCACTTGTTAATGTTCTCCTTGTTAGTCTGTGTATTTAGTTTTCTCCCCGTCCTTGTTAGGCATTTTCTCCCCGTCCTTGTCAGTTTCTGTGTAAAGTCTATTTTCACCCCGACCTGATCCGGTCCTTCCACCGGAACTGGCCGGACCGTCCTGCTCCTAGCCCCAGGAGGGCGACCTCCCAAGTCACCGCCTGCCCTGCCTGCCTCCTCTGCAGTTTCGTCTGCCTGGCCGTGCTCTCGGGGGCGCTCTTGACCTGCCCTGCTCATCCGGGGGTCTGCCCGTTCTGGGGTGGTTCCTGTGAGTATGTGCATTTGGTTTGTGTTTTGTCTTGAATGTACCATTTTCTTTCGTTGTTTTGAACGTAATGTATTCCTTTGTCTGATCCCAGGTCCAGGGTGTTTTTGGCCAGATTTCACTATTTGCACATTTTGGGTCCTGGAATCATTTCTGTAACAGATATCAACTATTATGATGCATCCTGGTGATCACATCCCCCTTGGCTACAATAAGAACACATAAAGGCAGACTTCTGGGACACTATTTTGAAACCTCATCTCTTGGAATGGCTAAAAAAAGTTTTACGATACACATTTCTGCAATAGGGTATGTTAATTTATTTTGGAAATATTTATGAAGTTTTGTATGATTGTTATTTTCAGATATTTCCGTGCCTTTATAGTCATATTAAATTGCCTACAGTTTAGGCAATCCGGCCTAAAACAGACTGGACTGGACTATTACTTTAACAAATCACTACTAATAATACTTTATTAATACACGACCAATATTAGTTTAATAATACATTACCAATATACATTTCCAACATATGATCACCATATTTTGAATAATTATATATAATTAGGAAAAATTATTGATTATTCAGAAAAAAATGATTATGACTAAAGCAATTTATTATGAGAGGTATTCAGAAACATGTGATTACTTATAATACCTTCATATAAGCACTACTATTAAAACTGTAAAACTCACCAGTAACCTGTATTTGGACTGGTTCACTGTACTGGGTGTAGTAGACAGGGTCTCCTCTCCCAGCTCTACACCTGTACTGTCCTCCATCAGAGACACTGACCTGGCTGAGTGTGTAGGAGGAACCAGAGGTTGTAGCTACTGGTTCAGAGTCTTGTCTGTGTCTGTACTAGTAAAACCTCCATCCAGAAGACTCTGCAGTACAGGTCAGTGTCACACTGTCTCCTATCATTATATTATTTTGGTCTGAACTCATTATAGCCATTGGCTTATTACCTGGAATTAAAAGATTGTGTTAACAAACACACAATAATACTTACATAACTTTTCTACCAACGAAAGACATGTTAGTGGTAGAGTTAAAATAGTGAACTCAACATTGACACTGATGTGGAGGGAATCACTGTGTTGTGACGATGTGGGTCTAGACACTCTGTGTCCTTCACACCAGTACTGACCCTTGTCAGACATAAAAGTTCTACTGATGGTGTACGTAGCTCCAGGGTAACTGGAACCAGACTGGGATACTACATTATCATTCCTGTCTTTGTACCACTTATATCTCCAGTCATTGTAGGACCCAACTGAACAGGTCAGAGTGACTGTCTCTCCAGGAAACACTGGGTTTGGCTTTACAGTCAGTGTAGCTTTAGGCAGAACTGGGAAAACAGAGACCCAAAAACGAATGGCATGTTTATTAATTAAGAAAACAGTACTATAACAGAACACTTCTTGAACAAAACACTACCAATAATAATGTAATAATACACTACCAATAATATTAAAAAAAACACAACCAAAAAATCTTTAATTATACAGTAACAAAAATACTTTAATAATACTCTACCGATAATACTTTCCAACATATGATCGCCATATTTTCAATAATTATTTATAATTAGGAAAACATTATTGATTATTCAGATATTTTTGCAATCAGTGTAACCAATGCAGTAATATTTAACTGTTTCTTTGTCACATCCTCTAACAAGTCAAGAATTTCAATAATAATACTGTAAAAACACTGTTGTGTTATTTGCAGAATGCAATGTCACGAGTCCAACATGTCCTACGTCGGACAGATGAAGAGACATGTCTAAAATCGCTTGATAAAGCATACAAATGCCATTGGGGTGGGCAGGACCAATCCCAACACTATAGCAACCTCTCCTTAACCACCTTAAGCTTCAATCTGAATGGTGCCTGTTTGAAACAGGTCCATCAAAAAGAAAGCCATTAAAAACTAAAGTGACTAATTCCCTGTGGTTATGTTCTGGATTTTTCTTGAATAATCTCCTGTGCTCTACATGCACTACCATCTTGTTAATGTTTTATGTATGGGTCGTGTTCTGTATTAAAGGTGCACTCCCCTCACATGGTCATCCACCTGATATCCCTTTCAGCTAAAAAGTACCACCTTACAAACCAGTCACTGGTTTATCACATGTACTCTTATATACTCCACCTGTCTCAGCCAGAAGAAACCTGGCCATCCCTCAGAGTCTGGCTCCTCTGGAGGTTTTTTTCACCGTTCATCAATGGCCTTTTGTTGCTTATTCTATGATTGGGTGTTGGGCAGGATATTATATATTATATAATATTTTGGGCTAGAAGAAAATTAACATAGTAACCACATACGCAATATCAATAGTGTCAAAAGCTCATAAAGTAACTCATCATTCCCAGTTACACGTACACTAATAGATTTGTTTCTTCTTTTTCTTGACACCAGTAGAGACCCTGGTCAGACCAGTAGAAACCTACTGAAAATGACGGCACCTCCTGTTACAGTGTCTGTCAGACTGAGATAGTAAAGTATAATAACTGATGTACCACTTGTATGCAGTCTAGTTACTGTCAGGCTCCACTGAACAGGTTAATGCAACTGTTTCTTCATGGTACACAGGGTTTGGATTAACAGTCAGCATTAAGAGAACAGAAGGATGATGACTTACCATTCACCGTCAGTCTGACTCTATTGCTTGACAGACTCTGTATATCATAGTGACAGACTCTCCGGTGAATATCTGGGTCCAGTTGGGCTGGAATGTCAGAAGAGCAACAGGTCTCTCTGCAAACAGTGGAAACAATACTTTACACATGTTTACGTATCATGAGACATGTGTCTTTACAGATCATACATGCACAGCTATATTGTGTAGGAAGGAAAAGCAGTGACAGAGACAAATCATAAGGAGATGGCGAGGGGTACGATCAAATGAATGAATATCTTAGATTACATTGAGAGTGACCACAGTAGATGAAGATATTCACCCCTACAACAAAGATTAAGATATTCATCACGGTTCAGTAGCAGTACAGTAGTTGAGTAGTAATATAAACTTTAGTGGACTTGGTAATCATAACAAACATAATAACAGAAAGTCAGTGCTCGCAGAGTAGAACACAGGGCCTGGTGTGATCCATTCTTGGATTTTTGGTGATGAGAAAATCTTGCTTAGCAACAGTTCTCCTTACAAACCACTGTATTTCCTGTATGATGAGACTAAGATTTCCTCACATATCTTCCCGTCACACAGATTCTAAAAACCCAACGACAGTGAGACAGCATGTATCCGCTAACCAACTTCTCCTTATGCTTGACAAGATTTCCTCACCCTGGTTCCTTCCTCATTAGAAGGATAGAATGAGAAAGGAGAGCTAAAATGACACCATCACAAAGGGTTTTATGTAAGAATGTTTAGATGTTTAGTTTGGCACCTATCATTCTTAAATACAGTATATATCTAAGGCCGTATTCACAGAACATTTTATCTTACCTCTAGGACGACTCACGAAAGAGCACTAAAAGTTCCAAGCTAAGAGTTTCCTCTTAAAACCTATTTACAAATAAGACCAACATTTACTAAGGAATGGGGAGTCTGAAGTTAAAAGAAAGGGCGGGGTTGACCCCTTTGCTATGGATGATGTTGTGTTCAACAAAATACCTTGCTAACTCTGCCTACAGGGATTGGCTGATAACAGAGGTGTCTCCAATGAATTCATCATAGCAATACTGTTAAAGAATGAGTCATGTTGCCATGTTGAAATACAATTATTAAAAGGAAAATCTAGGCCAAGTGTCACTGATTAAACATGAAAACACGAATGATATACTGAATAGTCAAGATACACTGATCAGCCAAAACATTATGACCACTGACCTCATACATCCCTGGGTGGGAAGTATTAGGCAGAAAGCAAACATTCTGTCCTCAAAGTTAATGTGTTAGAAGCAGGAAAAATTATCAAGTGTTAGGATCTGAGCGACTATGACAAGGGCAAAATTGTGATGGCTAGACGACTGGGTCAGAGCATCTCTAAAATTGCAGCCCTTGTGGGATGTTCCTATACTGCAGTGGTCAGTACCTATCAACAGTGGTCCAAGTAAGGAAAGTGGTGAACCGGCAAACAGGGTCATGGGCAGCCAAGGCTCACTGGTGCACCTGGAGAGGGAAGGCCGGCCTGTGTGTTCTGATCCAACAAACGAGCTACTGTAGCTCAAATTGATGAAAAATGCTTTAGGCCAAGCTTGGAAACCTTGCTGGGAAACCTTGGCATTCATGTGGATGTTCCTTTGACACATACCACCTACCTAAGCATTGTTGCAGACCATGTGAACCCTTTCATGGCAACGGTATTCCCTGATGGCATTGGCTTCTTTCAGCAGTATAATGCGCCCTGCCACAAAGCCAAAATAGTTCAGGAATGGTTTGAGGAACAAATCGAGTTCAAGGTGTTGACTTGCCTCCAAATTCCCCAGATCTCAATCCAGTCACGCATCTATGGGTGTGCTGGGAAAAAAACATTAATTAATGGACGCCCCACCTTGCAACTTACAGAACTAAAAGGATCGGCTGCTAACATGTTGGTGTCGAACACCACAGCACACCTTCAGAGGTCTAGAGGAGTCCGTGCCTCAATGGGTCAAGGCTGTTTGGGCTGCAAAATGGGTAATCAATGTATGTTCTGCTAATTGTCAGCCTCTTACATGTCTGGCAGCTCGTAAAGAAATGTGTGTTCATCTTTTGATGTTGCAATAATTTTTGCAATTATGTGTCCCATCTATAGCACCAACTACACTATGTGGTCCAGCTATGGCCAGGAAGTCAGCATTGATTCTTTGTAGTCGTCGAATGAGGAAACAGATTTTTTTTTTCATAATATGGAGTCTGGGGAGGGCATTGTTTGATGTAATATCCTAATCGCGAGATGTAGTATGAGATGGTGTAACCATCAGTATTATCACATGGTATGTTTAGTAGCAAAAATATGGGGATATTATTAGAACGACAGGTATCGTCAACTTTATTTCACAAGAAACGTTGTCAAGGGAAGCTACCAAGGAGCATATTATCCACATGGCATCACTAATGTCTAATGGAATTGACCATATTGTAGGAATATGTGTTTATTTATGACATGCTACTTAATACAGTTTCCTTCAGTTGGCGACTTCCGGTTCTGTGAACGGATTCGTGTCGCGGCAAGCTACACAGTAGAGGACACGGTTGACGTTTTCCTGGAATGACCTACCCATTTCACATCGACGACTTCACCTACAATAGGGCCATCCGATTTCACGCGCTGTGACAGATTTTCTTGAATGACTGAGGTCCTGCACATGGTGACGGAGTGCAAGAGTTAATGTGAACCAGGCTTCATGCCTAATGTACAAGATGGGGCTCGTGGTCTCTGGCACTGTCGTATTCACGTCATCACGTGGCTGGTCTGTCTCTGTTTCTACACATGGACGCAAGTCTGTGTGTGTACGTCCAAATCTATTTTGTACCTCGGCTCTCACGGCAGAGCTGAAGATGCACCCTGGCGTCATCACGCTACGTCCCTTATGGTGTGTATCATTCTGTGAACCATTGGGTGGCGAGGCTGTACCGATTGTCGCGGGTCGTGTGTTACTTGTGGCGACAGGTCGGGAGTTCGCGGACCGACTTGTCGGGTTCATTAAGTAGGATATTCCAGCATCGAGATTAGCTGGTGCTTCTGGCTCCGGTGGGAGTTGTGCTCCTGAGGGCGATATATGGGTAACGCGCAACAGAGGAGGTTTATTCTCACCTGACATATGTTATTGTGGTAGTATCGTATACATTAATGAGTTACCCTCATGGAGCAGAACTTAATGCCAAGATTTGCATGTACAAGGCTGTACATACATTCTCCAATAAATGGTTAAACTAATAATTGGTGTTCTCTATCTGAAATAACATTCCCGACAACAGTCAGAGATGTCATTTTTTTTGACACGGTCTATAATGAGATGCAATTTTTATTGTATTTGTTATGGTTCTGCACACAATCCATACTACATACTTTCTTAACTTTGTCCAGATTGAGTATTAAAGTGGTTGTACAGGAGTGGGTCTGCCAAATAAGTATAAACCCACTGTTGGTTTTACCATTGATTAACCTTATAAAATACCTAAATACAGTATCCACTAATCTACAGTAAGAATCCTGACATTATTAAAAATTGATGAATAAAAACACAACCAATACAACTCTGAGGAAACATGCACTAAATCTTGTTGAAACTGGAATTCGAACCAAAACGAATGCTGTGAAGTGAATAGCAATTTCATTTTGCGTGTGCTATTTACTTACAAACTGTCATGGACTATTGGGACTAATTGACAGTTATGCAGCTGTGTTTATCGTGACTAGCAGGACCTGCACACACACTTTCAGGTATACATCACAGAAGCTGGAGCACATTACAAATGACGTGTTTATTACGGCGCCTCCTTCTAGCAATCTGTACCATTCTTTCAAGACAAATTACAAATGGCCTGTAGTTCTAATGGCCTGTAAATTAAAGACATATTTTGAGTTATTAGCGCATTCTCAGAAGAAATTGACATTTTCATAATCATTTAACCAATCAGTGACCCCTCATACACTGTAGATAGGAGCATTGCCATCCTGGAGGAGACCCAATTAGAAACCCTATAAGTCAATTAGATTCTTTCCTCTTGCCATCTACATCCACATTCTAGGTCAAATGTGCTTCTTCAGTCTTTTCATACTAACAACCAGTCATGATAGGATGCTAATTGCCTAACTGTATTATGCAGTACAATCTATGGAAGCATCTGCATTTGTTGTGTTCTGCCACTCAATTATTCAGGTTTTTCTAGAAGTAAGATTCAGTGTTGATTCATTACATTGTACTATATTACATAGCAAAAGTCTGAATTTGCTTCCGGGTCCAGATTTGTATTGGAGGACAGTAGGGTAATGTAATGTATGGGCGATAAACTACAGATACCACTAAGTCTTTTATGTAAAATGATTGAATAACACTGCAGCTCCACTTATTTGATCCGTTTACAGTAACACCCATGGGTTGTTGTCTTGTATACGTTATGATCCGGCATGTGCAATTGATTAGACTTCAGCAGTTAATTTCTTTTTAAATGAAAGCCTCACAAAAATAAAAACCAGGACCAAATAGCCTTTTTTGGTAGAATCAAGAGTGTGTACTTCATGAGAAGGTGACTATTTTTACCAGTTTCTCTCCCAAATCTTCTGATGTGATTAAGGCTGTGTTTTTACCCGTTAGGAGATTTCTTGAACTGATGTGTACTTAGTCCTATACATGTATAAATGTGTTACTAGTTATAGGTACTGAGTCCCCATGTTTAGATAAGAAAAGGAATGTAGGAGAGGATCTGGTTTTTGTTAATGGTCATCATTGAATGGTATCAGGAGATCATTGGGTTATTCATCTGTCTGTCAATCTGTCTAAAACATCATTGTATCGGTTCATTGACCAGATGGAGTTAAATAGGTTACTTACAGTGTCCTTAGTTCCTTAGGATAAGTTGGGAGGGGACAGCCCGCTCTTTGGGTATTATCTCAGCTGGTCAGTGTCTTACCAGACCCCTTTTAATTGTAATTAATACTGACTGCTCATGTATTTTCCTCAGAGATTTCTCACAGGTTTATTTTGTATGCTTTTGATGCTTTTCTCTATATGGAAATGAACCGCTAATTGTGCCAAGATAATTTTTTCTCTGTACATACTATAAATGGAATTTCCATTACACCCCCTAAACCCGGACCATGTAAGCCACCTGCCCCTCCCTCTGCACAACCCTTGAATCAGTCTGTGAATACCATTAAAACCCTCCTCTTGCAAAGCTGCATTACTTTTTAAAGAAGGTTGTGAAGCATTTAATCTATTATGAGGAGAAAAACTAAGAATGGGCTAAAACATCCAATGATGTCATTATATCGAAGTAGAAAACAATGGTTTAGGAACAAATCCAAAACGGAATATCTTTTTTTTACATTGGCAACTGAATCATTGTTGAAAAGAGCTGATCAATACAATGATCATTCAAAAACGATGGAGTATCCACACAGCACAATGACATTTAGTGTTAAGACAGCAGTGTTCTTCACCACACCCTTTTGGTGAGTTGGGTGACATGCTAATATCAATATCAACAAAATGACTGGGAAAGTTGTGGAAAAACACATCCATGTTCCCAGCTGATTGTGTCCCATCTCCCTCAAGGACCTGCAACAGATCACAGTATGTTAGGACATACTTAGACCTACTCCAATAGACTATTAGTTTCATTCCGTTGAATAAATGAGATCTAGCCTTACCGTGGGCTGGGACTGTCTTTACTTGAGAATAGACTGATTCTGACTCTTGTGGAGGTTTTGATTCTGTAGGTTGGGATTAAAAAGATATTACTTGGGAAAATATATCAGTTCAATTAAGCGTTGTGTGTCGAATATTTATGTATTAATATATCCCTATATATTTATAAGTTCCTTGTACTCTGTATGCTTGAAACATTACATATATTAAAAGTCTGTCTGTCTTTGTCTGCAACTTAAAATGTCTCTGTGTTCAGGGGCAATCATGTGTGGAAATGTCGGCTGAGCAGGTCCTAGGCTCCGTCTGTTCACACAGAGAAAGGCCTGGGCTCCAAAATCACCATAAGAACAGTCCTATCAGGGAAAACTCTGAACAGCAGCAAGGGGTTCTTGTTACCTGTATTGTAAGTAAACACCCCTTATGGGGAGCGTCGATGTAGCAGAAAACCTCCTATAGTAACTGTCTAGGTTGATATAGTATGCAAGCTTTTGACTGTGATTTCCTGTGCCTACTGTTTGTGGGCAGCAAGACTACTCGTGGCAACAACGATTCCTTGTATGTACATTCTGCATATATATGTACATATATGTGTATATATATACTAAATTATAGCTGAAGTAATAAACTGCTATACCAATGACTAAAGGGTTTTATTGTTAATGTGTGAACCTTTTATATCTTCCCCATGTGGGTAGAACACATTCTGAGCTAGAGTAAATAAATGCTTTTACAAAGTGTTTATGTATTTTTTTTTTTTAAATGAACGTAATTTATGTCATGTTGTCAACCTTTTGTAGAAAATAAATTGTACATCTTTCTGTAGGATTCTATTTGGTTAACTACCTTTCATTCTGGTTATGTTGACCTATGGTACAATTGTAGCAGAGCCATGATAAGAAGTTGCTTATCACGCCATAATGTGCACAAGTGCTTTAAAATACAACCATTCATAGGTTAAACCATTCATATAGGTTAAAGAGAGAGAGAGGAATATCCGGTTTTACCTTTCCTCTGTTTGGCTTTCACCATCTTTTCTAGGTTAATTTCAGCATATGTAACATCAGTGGGTCCAGATGGCGCTGCTGACAAAGACATCCAAACACCAAATGAACACAGTAGTTTAATTTATCTGTCTGACTGTCACCTTGTGGAATGGATCCCACCTGTAGTTCTACCTTCCTCCACCAGTCTGGATTGTCTTTTGGATTGGCTGGCTTTTATTAGCAAATACGTTGTTCTCATGGAATAGATGTTTTCAGAGTGAATACATAAATATACAGTATCTATGAACATACTGTACAGTTGATATTCACCATTCTTTGTTTTGTCCAGCATCTTTGGTTGAATCTGAGCACTTGGCCCAGGAGCAGAAACACCAGCAGAATCTGACACATAGAAACACGTGAATATACTTTATTATACATTAAAAAAGAATGTCTGCAACCATATATATGATTATATGAATGAAACATATTTAGATTTGACTAACTTATAACTTATTGGGTTAAAAAGTAGTCCTACCAGTAGTTTTCACTGTGTTCATCTCAGAGTAGACTGGATTTTCTGTAGGATGAAGAAAAGTAGCAAATATGTTTATTTTTTTATTTGCTTTTGTTTTACCACTTCGAAATGTATAGTTAAATGTGTGTTATATTTATTTATTCTTTAGTTGAGAACAACCTTTCTTCGTGTCCAATGACTTCAACTGAGTCTGGTCATATGTTTCATCACCTGGAACAACAGAAGCAACTGAATTTGACACAATACAGAAATACTCATTAAGTTACATTACAACCCCAACCATAATATAATATATTATATTGTGGGTTTCTACCCATTCCTACAAAAAATATTGTACCATTATCCTTGTTGTCTGTGTGAATGATCATATGGTGGATGTTAGCACCCCCTGTGGGTCAAAGACAGACACAGGTTAGTTAGATTGTCCCCTCAGCTTGCCTTTGAATCGAGTACTTTAACATCCTGGTCATTCTGACAAACTGTCTCACAAATATAGCACTGGTAAAAGTCTCACCTTTTCTGTTTTTATATCGACAAAGCAGGACCAGGAGAATGGTCAGAAGAACAGCAGCAACAACCGGACCCATGACCACTCCTACTAGGACTAATGTAGAGAATCCAGTTCCTACAACAGGAGAGAGAACAACAAGACAGACTCCGGTTAAAGGAAAATGGGATGAAGAAAACAAATACATGGGCACATTCCTGCGGATGAGTACAGAGTATATGTTATGATGTGTTGTTAACGATGCAAAGATGCAAAGATCATAATATTTTTTTCACCTCTCACAGTCACCCAACTTTCAGGTGATTTGCTTTCATCCGATATGCATTTATAGAAGCCTTCATCTGACTTCATCACTGCAGAAATAGTCATCTCTCCTGTGGTGTCCTTCCTGATCAGTACTCCATCTTTGTAAAAGTCCACCTTAGAATTAGTGCTTCTTTGATTTCTACATTTACAGAGCAGAGTCAAAGAGTCTCCTTCAGTAATGGGAAGGGCAGGGCTCTCCAGGTTTACATCACCATCTGTGAAACAATATGTAAACATTAAGACATCTGGAACCATCACTGACCTTATGTCAATGTCTGATGACCTTGTATGTTAATGGATACAATCAGTTCAACACATTTTATATAAAACCATTACTCCATTTTGTCCAGTGGACCTACCAGACACTGTGATGTTGACTGCATTACTGTACTGTCCTGATCCAGACTCACACCAGTACACTCCACTGTCCCCTGTGTGTGTGGAGGTGATGGTACATGTGGACCCTGTTATTGATCCCCAGTTAGGGGAACATCCTGACTCCACTCCTGTCTCTGTGTATCTCATTAGCTTCCATCCAGAAGAGTTTCCCTTCAGATCACAGACCAGTGAGAGAGACTTTGATGTGAAGTGTTGAATTCTGTTGGGACTTATTCTGAGTGACACTGATGACTGCAGATCTGAAAAATGAGAGACAAGTAAAACTTATAGTTACATCTGAGGGTGTTTTAAATGTCATGAAATGCAGTTTGATTGTAATTACCTCTTAACCAGAGAAACTGGGGTTCACTGTAGTCTGTGTAATAGACTGGGTTTCCTCTCCCAGCTTTACACACATATCCTCCTGTGTCAGTAGGACCAGCAGGACTCAGAGTGTAAGACTCTTCAGTAGTCCCATATCCAGATAGGGCCTCTACAAAGAAGGACTTGTCCAATAGAAAGGGTAACCCAGCTCTGTAGGGAACAGTCTTGTACCAGTAGAACCTCCAGCCTGTAGACGACTCGTTAACTTCACAGATCAGAGTCACTGAGTCTCCAGGGTTCAGCCACTGAGGAGAAATACTCAGGACAGTCTTGGGTTGATCTGTGATGAGACAGAGGCAATGTTACAAACATTCAGTTTTAGAAAGTGTTCTAGTTAATTGTAGGTAGATAATCATAAGTACTGTAGTCGAGTGTTCTTCAAATTGTTTTTTGACTCCCCCGTTTGGTAGGAGGGGGAAAGCGCTGACACATTAATCTTATTCACAGTTCACTGACATCATCCCAACAGCACCATTGTAGGCTGTCACAAGCGTCTGTGCACTGTGCATGTATTGTCCATCTGGTCCTGCCTTTCGACCTGGACTAAGAACAAATAGACTCTGGACTCGGCCCACATGAATTTATTATTTTTTGCAATTTGTACTAAATATGTTCACCCGGCACCTCCAGAAGAGGACTGGTCACCCCTCTGAGCCTGGTTCTTCTCTAGGTAACTTTCTAAATTTCAGCCCTCTTACTGAGTTTTTCCTAGCCACTGAAGTTCAACACTACTGTTATTTGCTCCTGGGGGTCTAAGGCCGGGTGTTTTGTAAAAGCACTTTGTGACATCTGCTGATGTAAAAAGGGCTTTATAAATACATTTGATGGAGTACTGCGTGTTATGTCTTGAACCTGCTGGTGTAAATTAAAATGCTATGGAAATGATGGTGCACACCAAGCTAACTCTGTATAGTGTTTCATTCTCACTCTTGTAATGTAAACATACTAAATCAGCTTGACTATAGTACATAACTTATTTTCCTCAACGTGAAGCTGGAGCCCTCTTTGCAAAAGTTACTTCCAAGAAAAGCTGTATATTTTTAGGGATGTGAAAGTGAATCCAATAAACGTCTTTATTATTATAGTCTCATGCATATAATAATGAATATGTTAATATTCTGTCAAAATAAGTGACCCAACTGCTATTTCTCCCCTGACTTTCAACACTTCCTGCTGTAGACTTACCAGACACAGTCAGTTGTACAGCATCACTGGTTCTGGAGAAGGTGTTTTCCTTTACACCCATACAGGTATACGACCCAGTATGAGATGTGTTGGCAGGACTGATTCTGTACTCAGGCTTTGTATTAGAGTGGATTGAATGACTCTTATTGAACCACTTATAATTCCAGTCTGCATCTCCGCCCCCCTTTATGACACATCTGAGAGTGACAGTCTCTCCTCTGAATATCTGGGTCCAGTTGGGTTGGAGGGTCAGAACAGCAACAGGTCTTTCTGGACAGAAACAACACAGATTGAACAGGTCTCTCTGGACACAAACAACAAACAAATAAACATTTGCACAGATGTGAATATGCTAATGTATCAGTAGTTCTACTCAGGAAATGAGCAACAGATGTTGTGATAATGGAAACTGAAC
>JACXGJ010010035.1:0-22823 GCA_016801105.1 Esox niger | reverse complement strand
TGCACCGAGGCTCCCTGAGACCAGAGGGGGAGTTACCCATACTGCACCGAGGCTCCCTGAGACCAGAGGGGGAGTTACCCATACTGCACCGACGCTCCCTGAGACCAGAGGGGGAGTTACCCATACTGCACCGACGCTCCCTGAGACCAGAGGGGGAGTTACCCATACTGCACCGAGGCTCCCTGAGACCAGAGGGGGAGTTACCCATACTGCACCGAGGCTCCCTGAGACCAGAGGGGGAGTTACCCATACTGCACTGAGAAACTCTGACAGCTGGAAATAGACAGGAAGTTCATCTTAAGCACACTGCAAGGTGCCTATAAGCAGAAGGGAAGTAGCTGTTGTGACTATGCTAATTATACAGTACGAATCCATATTTACCAAAGGACAGCTACTACTGCAGCCAAAACAAGGCATCTTAACAATGATCTCTAAGGGGATTTGGTAGAGTCCCAAAGGATACAGAGCCAGGAGACCAGTATTTGGGTTACTAGTTCCCTGTAGGGTCATGGCCATCAGGCGAGGAACCAACCAACCAGACACAGAATACTAGGATAGAGCAAGTATCCAGTAAAACTTCATATTATGGAACACAAAAACTGAAACAAAATAACAACAACTGCAGTACAGAGAAATGCCAGTTCTCAGAAAATTCCAAAATAAAATATACAGTACATACTTTGTTTTTCATTTGATAGATTTTAGAGTGGCCTGGGGAGTTGGGTAAAACCAAAATTCCTCTTGCTGGCTCGGATGAATCAACTTTTTGGTTTACTGGTAATATTCTCTCACCACCAGGTCTGCCATCCTGATGGTAATGTGCAAAATATTAAGGACAATTTGAAAGAGCGTCAGTTGAGAGTTCAGAAGATAAAAATTACAC
The DNA here is from genome assembly GCA_016801105.1 of Esox niger. Lineage (NCBI taxonomy): Eukaryota > Metazoa > Chordata > Actinopteri > Esociformes > Esocidae > Esox > Esox niger. Next base: position 21,940 of record JACXGJ010010035.1, on the reverse strand, counting down.
TACAAGATAAGCTGCATTTTGCATGAGACCAAGTTGAGAAAATAAAAACGACACTACAAGATAAACTGCATTTTGCATGAGACCAAGTTGAGAAAATAAAAACGACACTACAAGATAAGCTGCATTTTGCATGAGACCAAGTTGGGAAAATAAAAACGACACTACAAGATAAACTGCATTTTGCATGAGACCAAGTTGAGAAAATAAAAACGACACTACAAGATAAGCTGCATTTTGCATGAGACCAAGTTGGGAAGAGGTGAGCCGGTACGGCTGACTAAGTTATGCAAGTGTGTAAACATGTAAACGCTCTTTAAAGACGCCCAAACAGTCCTCGTCACCTGCCACTAGACAGGGTCTGAGGCCACTCCGGGTCTTCTCGCAGGTCGGGGGTTGTTGTTGAGGGCGGGGGGAGAGGCGCGTTGGGTGGGCTGGGCTGGTCTCTGCATCACATGACCCGCGGTGTGGGGCGATGTGAGTGCTTGGTAATCTATGCCGCCTCCCAGCCTCCATTTTAGGGCTCGTTCTACCGTTTAATCCTAATCTAATCCCACGGCTGAGAGCTGAGGCTGAGCCCCGCGGAATTCTCTGTATAGCACATCAGTAATACCGCCGCCACTATGTAGAACATCTACCAGTTATAATACACCTTTGTGAAAGATGTTTTCCTCACACACACACACATAAATATATATATTATTATTATTATATATATATATATTCAGTCATGTATTTAATTAACATTTATGTATTTATTGCTACGGTGTGTAAGGCGAACTGTTTCCAAGAATCATGAACTGGTTGTTCATGATTTGATTGGTTACCCAGACAACCCCAAACAACCCCAATATTGGTTATGTAAGTACAAACACGCAGTTCAGGCTCTGTTTGAGGTCAAAGGCAACATCAACACACAGTGTGCACGCCAACAGAAAGTTACGCTGCAATGCTAACGCAGCTTCCAAATTTCTCTTTGAATGCTTTGAGAAAGTATTTCAAATTGGGATAAATAATCTTCCTGAAAGTGTATCCGATCAGTCTGTTGCATGGCGTCGTGCTCTGGGGTGTCAGAAAGTAACTCCCTTTTAAAAGTTAATATTACAGGATGCCATTAACAGGAGATGAAAAAATTACTTAAAGCACATCAAACTTGAGTATAATATAAATCTACAGAGGAGGATGGCCTGGCCATTCAGCAAAATGGAGGACAGTGAGCTGAATATGAATATTTCATATAAATGTGGATGTACAAGGCACTTAGTGTAAAGTCCATAACACTGCAAGTACAAATTATCAGTAAACTCAGGACAAGCCTGCTTGAGACCAAGACCTGTCTGGACAAACAAAAAAGGTAACTTCCCATCTGCCTCTGTGTCTGGCTTTCTCCATTTCTCTGTACCTCCCCCTTCCTCCGTCCTTGGCCAATGATGTGAGTAGAGAGGACAGGTGCGGACAGGGAGGGTGTCTGTATGCTGGACACTCATACTCATACAAACACACACAGTGAAAAGACCAAGAAGGAATGTGTGGAGACAGTAACACGCAACACACAGGAGAGACCCCCGTGCTGTGAAGCGCCATTGTGCATAAAGCGGAGCCAGATGTCAAGGATATGGAGGGAGAAGCAACGGGGGGGGGGCATTAAGTGCGAATAACATTATCCCTATAAATACGCCCATGCGCGCGCATACATTTCTTGTTATTTTTATTGAACGTCATTAACTGCACATCCATTATGTATTATACAACAGATCATTCCGACTGTGTAAAATAAATAGCAATCTACATAGAAACACACCGCACTGCGAAAGACAATCATGCTTATGAAAGGCAATAATCCGAAATAACATGGTGCCTACTCGTGAAACACAAAATATTTACTGTAGGCTATCTGTCCGTGCTTTTCACCTATAGAACTTGAGTTCAATTGTAGAAAAAAAGTTACTTTCAGTTTCATCTACTTTCAGCATACTTTCCATCAGCGTTTGTCCTCCGTTCAAACTTCAAAATGTTTGCCAGCATTTCCAGGAAAACAGTCAATTATATAGACTAGCCTACTTTGGTGTCATATCATACACTGAAATCAGACTGAGGACACATCACTGCAGGGTTTATAGCATTTTTGCGTCAGATTCTGAAAACCGACATGAAACACCGTGTAACCATGAAAAAAAGACGCGTAGCCCGCCATACCTTTGAAAAGGACTGCCATCCATAGGTAAGTCCCTACCGAACCCAGTCCCAAAAACTTGCGGCACCGCATCCTTGCGTTCTCAGGAATCCGACGCCCCGCGATCCTTCAACTCAGTTGTGAGCATTTGGCTGGGGAGACCGGAATGATAGGGAATTAATGAGTAGGATACCGATGGTAAATAACATTCGCGCATGCACACTGGTCATTCTCATACACCCGGGCGCATTTTCAAATCATAATATAATGATGCACCATATGCATAAGAAAAGATTAGAAGCCAGTACTCATACGTCTTAGTTTTTGGTTAGTGGACAATTAATCATCTTATTAAGTTGTCAGTCGTGAGACCCTCACGCCCTCACCTGTTTCCTGCCTCGTTATCTCCCTCTTTAGCTCAGCACTAAGGCGTTTCTTTTTATACTATTTTTTTCAATACACATGACATTCAGTGTGGTTGTGAGAGAGATGTTGTCTATGGGCTAGCTGAAACGGATGAAACGAGTAAATAGGTCCAGGTCTTGAATTTAAGCTATAGAACTCCAGTATGAGGATGGGTTTTAGGTGGAACAATGGGGGTGTCGTACCATCACGACCACGTAACCATCCAGACATCCATCAAAAAACAAAGTAGTTACCGAAATGTATGCTTTCAGGGCTATCGGGGGAATTGGCGAGATTTGGTTGGGATCCCCCTCTTGATCGCGGAAGACCCAAATAAACGTTTTAATAAAATGGCACTGAAAATTGCCGTTTTTAAAGTTATCACGCCATTGACATATACCCAAGTCATTATGATTAAAATGTTACATTGGTGTCAGAAGTTGGATCGGTCCAGACGGCCGTTGCAGCGGCGTGTCTCCTTCAAGGACTTGGCATAGAGAAGCGTGAGGACACGCTTTCCCGTTTAACGGGGATAGTGTCACGACCTTGTATAGACGCCTGGTTAGGCTGTCATAGGCTGTGGGTTTAAGACTGCCTGCAAAACGCTACAGTATCAAACTGTCCTGTGCACGGACCTAGATATGTGCATTCCTTTATACTTTGTAGGGGTAGGAGTTGAGAAACAACTTAAACATAGTTAATGTTTCGGTTAAGTTTTGGATGAAATGATTACTGGCTAGCCGTGGGTTTGACCACACTATCCTCTGAGCTTGAGCTCACTGTTTAAGGCCAAGCAACGCTAAACACTCCTTGATGCCAGCAGTGCACACCGTTGCCCCCTAGTGGCTGGTACTGAAAGCGCACCCAGACATCCCAGGGATCTTTGGCCACCACGGACTCCGGCTGGGTGGCTTGATATGACAGATATGCCAGGCCAATACAATAATAGCGGTTGGGGAGCAAGAGAGCCAGACGATAACCATCTGAGGGTGAGTAGTGCTTTAATGCCGTGTGATAGGACGAGGGCGCTCCACAACTCACCCGGGGGCAAGGAAGTGTGTAGTGGATTCACAAAGAGTTCTCCCTCCGCCTCTCCATCCCAGCTGTCCTGACAGGGACTTCCGAGATTTCCATGACACCCTTGGACTAGAAACCGCTGTCTCTGGTGCCGAATCTGCTCTGCTACTTTGCCGCTGGGAGTGTTGCTGTGTGTGTGTGTTTGTGTGTGTGCTTGTGTGTATTTGTTTGCGTGGACTTGTGAGAGCCGTGCTCCTCCCAAGTATAACAGACCAAAAACAATTCTGAGAGCTAAAGACCGGGTTTGGGCTTGAATTTGAGTCCTGATTAGTGCCCAGTAGGGTAACGGGTCGGGAATCTGGAGGATTCTGGAGGAATCTGGAGGAATCTGGAGGAATCTGGAGGAATCTGGTGCTAAGCGGGGAGACGCTTGGGTCAGCAGTGGTGTTTAATGAACTGCTTTGTTTGTGAAAACATTGCATTTTATAGCAGTGCCATGTACCTGGACTCATAGTAAGGACAACTGGCTAATATTCTGAACTCTGTGTGGTGAGTTGTCTGGTCCCTGGAGCTGCTGAAGCATCACCCAAGTGGTTCCACACATTTTCACATTTTTGTCATTCAGCTGACGCATAAATCCAGAGCAATATACATAGTACACTATTGATTGCAAACATTTACAACCTAGAATACTTATCAATTATTTGTATTTCTGTTACGAGCGAAGACAGGAGACGTAGGACCCAATTAAATGCTAGAAAGTGTTAGGCAGCAATGATGATTTAACTCAGCCGGGATACAGTTCAACACTTCATTCTTGATAAGTGCCCTGGGACCTAAAATGACAACAGATAGTTAGAAAACCATTTAACATTCTGTCCGACAGAAGAGAAGAGGTTTGCTGGCGGATCCTTCACTTCTAACTGGCAGCATTCTGTGAAATCAGTCAAATGTATTTAATAAAGCCCTTCTCACATCAGCAGTCTTCACAATATGCTTTCATTGCTGCAGCATGGATTTGAATAAGGATGTGTGTATGTGGGTGTGTGTCTTGTCTAGGATGTTGCTGTGTAGTGAATGATCGCCATTCTGAACTGTACGTTTCTAGACATGACAAACTTTGACAACTGGATAGCCACTGTGGTTACACCCGAAGCGCACATCCATTGACACAACATTCTCATTGGTTTAGTGTTGCATTCTGGTTGGAAGTTGGTTTATTGTTGCATTCTGGTTGGAAGTTGGTTTAGAGTTGCATTCTGGTTGGAAGTTGATTTAGTGTTACATTCTGGTTGGAAGTTGGTTTATTGTTGGTTTCTGGTTGGAAGTTGGTTTAGTGTTGCATTCTGGTTGGAAGTTGGTTAAGTGTTGATGATATGTTCCAAATATGGCTGATGTTGCTTATGCTTTGGTTGAAGGCTCATTCTGGAAGTGTGCTGATCATTTGACCGCCACATGGATCTGACCTTTGCTGACAAGCTTCTTAAATATCACCCCTCATGTTACACTTGATCCCCCTTGGTCATCAGTGCAGTCATGATATTGAGGCGTGCGGGCCGTGTTTACACGCCAACATAATTCAAGGGCCAATCGGATCAGTGCAGTTAATGGGCAACCTTGAGGTGTGGAATAGGAGCGAGGATCTGTATGCCTCGATGTCCTTGTACACTCCTCTTTGAATTGTAAATTTGATTTTTATAAATAAAGTATTAAAAGTGTGTGTGTGTGTGTGTGTGTGTGTGCGTGTCTTTGTGTGTGTGTGTGTTACCTCTTCCAGTGTGACTAACACACCAAACACCAGACAGATTTGTTTCCAATGTGCCACTGTGTCCACCCACGTATCTCCCATTTGTATACACCTAGGGACCGTTCCTTCAAGATGTAAACACACACACACAACCATTAACACAAACTCTGCTTAGACCAGACAGATCAGTCACAGAGGAAATCCTTCACACTAAGGCTTTGACTAACTGCCCTAGAATCGTTTTTTCTCTCTTTTACCCTCTCTGTCTCTGTCTCTCTCTTGTCTCCCTTTCTCACACAAACATTTTCCCTTTTCCTTTTGTCTCTCGTTCTCTTTGTTGGTGCACTGTGCAAAATATTCAGGCTGAGGTTCATGTTAATCCCACCGTAGAAATGTCTCTATTTATAATATTCATCCCCACACTTCCGTTGCCAAAAAAGAAAAAAAGCCTGTCAGGAGGGTCGCCTGGGTAGAAACTATAGGTTTGCATGCAGTACCACAGGCAAGTCTGCCCGTTACTTTGACCATTAGAAAAACGTCCACTCCGTAATACCGCAGTATGTCTGTGAGTGAATCGATCCTTCCATTGAAAGTCTCATATCCCCAGTAGGACAAGTCAAAGAAGACATCAATCACCCTGCGTTGTCTGTTTGGGTATGTAGAACCAAATCTACATGCGCACGAGGACATCTTTGTCCCCACAAATATATTAAAACCTGAAGAACCTGTCGCCATGTAATTTGGGAAGAAAAATGCCCATAGGTCAGGCTTAGGGTAAAACGTTACATTGGGCATAGTGTTAGAACTGGGGTACCTTTTAGGTTTAAGCACTACAAGTTAAGTTTGTGTTTAAGCATACAGGTAAGGTTATTGAAGTTAGGGCTAGGTTAAGGTTAGGGTTAGATTAAGTGCTATGGGATAGGGAACGTCCGCACAATGACAGAAAACCAAATGTGTATGTGTGTTGGAAGAAAAGCATTTTGTTTTGTTTAGTGTTTACTTTTGTCAAAACCCTTGATGTCTGTGGTGTAATGTAATTTGTGGATTCAATTAACTATTGTATTTGTTTTGTGTGCCGTGAGAAAGAGTGAGAAAGAGAAGAGAGAGACAGAGTGAGAGCGAAGGAAAGAAAAGTGGTTTAAATGAGGTGGACAGAATGGTTGCAGAGATTAGAGACGCAGAGGAGTGAAATGGCTTGTGTGTTACTGAGATAAGTGAGAAATTCAAAGTGGATGGAAGAGAGAACAGTGTAGCGATGGAGAGAGATAAAAAGTACAATGACTCCAAGCCCCAAGTTAAATCTCAACCTTTTATACCCGGAAACGGCTGAACTAATGGGTTTTAATGTAGTGGCAAAAGTGTGTGGTTCTTTTCCACCAGCCTCCAACTGCCTGCTTCACTGTCTGCTTTAATTTAGCAGGGACAATTTTACTTTTGGGGTCGTTTTTGGTCAAACCGAATCAGTGTATGATGTATGATGTGTTCAGGCCAGTACATTTTGAGCCAATCACTTGAAGCAAGAATGTCCAATTGCTTACAATGTGAACCGGAAGGGAGTCACTCTCTCCAGATAGAGTCATTTAACAGGACGCCTCTCGTTTATGATTCGCACGGGCAAAGTTAGACAGGTTTTAGTGTTGGCGAATTGTAATCAACCATATCACATGTTAATTCATTCACCCAGGTTATGCATCAAATTTCATAAACGGAGCTTAAGTGCATGAATGTAAGTTTACATTTTGCGTATTGTGTAGCTACATGTTGTCAGTAATGGCGTGATTACACACTCGGATCCCATGTGACTCAGCTCGAAGAGGGACTCTGGGATCTCTCCACAGAAGAGGGGCTCTGGGATCTCTCCACAAAAGAGGGTCTCTGGGATTTCTCCAAAGAAGAGGGACTCTGGGTTCTCTCCACAAATGGGAGTCTCTGGGATCTCTCCAAAGAAGAGGGACTCTGGGATCTCTCCACAAAAGAGGGTCTCTGGGATTTCTCCAAAGAAGAGGGACTCTGGGATCTTTCCACAAAAGAAGGTTTCTGGTATCTCCCCACAGAAGCTGAAAGTTGAACGCTAAGTATCCCTAAAGTCTTTCCTCTAACCCCACCGACATAGGTAGTCTAGCTTTTTAAAGTATCTGACCGGTGACATAATGTGTTCTAGATGGAATCCCTGAGCTGACACCGTGACAATCTGTATTTCTGCTCTGGGCAACCAAATGTGATGTCTCTGCCCGTCTCCAGGGTGGAGGGGTTGGGCTGAATGCTAAGAAAGAGTTGATTTTAGATTGGACCTTTGACAACAAATCTTTTTTAGTGCATTTTCAGAACTGTAATAGCATGGGTAAGCAAGATGCATGGAATACATAGCGACATCAACTATCATGCTCACTCTCTCAATGAAACTCCAAATGCTAAAAATATTTTTATATATTTATTTCAGTATAAAAATACTGAAAGAAGCTTGCTGTTTTTTTTGTTCTATCTCATTATTAATGTCACCCACCTGGCGTACCAGGTCTGAATACGTCCCTGATTAGAGTGTAGAAATGAAATAACAGAGGGAAACTGACTTCAAGGTCCAGAGTTGATTTTGAGGGTTATAGTGGTTATAGGGTTGGACCAGTACTCGAACATTTGATCAAATGAATGACTGTTGTGTCCTTGAGCAAGGGACCTAATTCCAAGGGACCTAATTCCAAGGGACCTTATTCGAACTGCTCGTGTAAAACATTCTGCAGTGTCTGCTAATTTGGGTGAGGGAGAAATCGCTCTCTGTGACTGCTAAGTTTATTGGAATAAAGTGAAACTTGTGATCTGTAGCTTGGCCAGAAGCCCCAAAACATCCAGCTAACAGCGTCAGAGGCCACAGACGAGATTGGCTGAGGCTGAAATGGGAACCTCGGCCAGTACATGAGTGCATGATGGGAAATAGGACAGACAATCTCCTCGGACGTTCCATAGACCCATAGAATACATTCATACAGTACAGACCATAAAGCACTCCTCTTCCCAGGAAGACAAACTTTCTGGGAAACATTCACCATGACCTAGTAGAGCAGAAAGCAGAGAGGGAAGCCACCCATATCACTTCACAGATGGACAAAAGCAGCAACAAATGATAAAATCAACATGGCAGAAAAATATCTGGTAACAGTATTACAGATTATAACAGTGGTACAAGAATAATATGGGCTGCTGTTCTTTACAGGGTCCGCTTACAACAGTTTTTGGGTGACTTTTCATTCCAGAACCTTTACATACTATGTATTTAACATGTCAATTGACTTAGCATTTACATTTAGAGTAGGAATGTATTTAGCTGAGAAAGCTTGGCGATGAGCAGAAAACAGTCCCTTGAATTGTCAAAATACTCTTTGTTGCTTTTGAAACTGGGCTAAGTAGTTCTTACTTGTTTAGATTTTCTGCTTAGTTATTTCCATGAATACGTTAACCTGTATAAGTTATTCCATGAATAAGCTAACCTAAAGCTAACTTGAGTAATCTAAATGTCAATGCACTCAACATTCTTTAATTACATTTTTATTTGTTGATGATAAAACCTGACGTGTGTTATTGTGTTTTGTGTTTATTCTGACACACAATGATGAAGGTTTGCATGTTAGCTATAGATGTGGCTGAGCCAGCCAGTCAAACATCATACTAAACAAATGGTTTAGGACTTCCGCTAACCAGTGTTGCCCACAATACATTGAAGATGCTCCACCAAAAGCTAGCTATCTTGTTGCTGTCGCTGAGTAACTAACTAGCTGGCTAACGTGAGTTTTCCCAAACTATCAGTAGCCTCCACCCAGCATCGGATCAAACAGAGCTATTGTCAAGAAAATATGCTAAATGTTAATTTAACTTTTTGAGTAGATTCAGCCAGTTAGCAACTTATGTCCGTAACAGGACCTCCCTAAGGTACATTACCGCTCCCATTCCTACAATTCACACCTAGCAACACACTGAATACACACTGCGGTAATCCGTAGCAACGGGAGTCGACCATGTAGATCATTACCCTTAATGTGCAGCTAGCTAAAATCTGGCAACCAGCCTTTTCAATCCAAATGAAACGGACAGAAACTGCTTCGACGACCGGAGCACAGGAACAGAGGGGAGCTTTGATTAGGCTGTGCGGGAGCTGTCCTCCCAATGGGATCAGAGATGGCAGAACAAAGAGTTTGGTTTGGGATATAGGGTTTCAGCATGGCCTGAAGGTGGGAGGGGCAGTGACTGCTCCATAGAGCCTCCACTGGAAACCCGTCGCGTGTGCAGAGAAGCAGTCTGACATGGGAGAACATGGGAAGGTTGAACAGCAGACGGGCTGCGCCGGTTTGGATACGTTTCAGGCGTCTGATGGCAGGAGCATGGAGCCCTACCATGCAGACAGTAAAGGACAGAGCACCTGGTTTGGAAGCTGCACTGCATTCCCCTGTGAGGTAACAGCGTACCGGACTCTGCAAATGTTATAATGCAATGAACTTTCAGGAGGCAGGACGTTGTTTAGGGTCACGCCAAGGTCCTTCATGCTCCGGTAGAGGGACGCAGTGGAGTTGTCAAGTGTGATGCGAGGTCTTGGAGTGGGCAGACCTTTCACCACAAGAATATCATGAAGACACCCCCCAGACCAAGCCGACCGATGGAGTCAGACCCCTGACCTTAAAGACAGCCTCCGGCTCCAGGAGGTCGACTCAGGACAGGCCCGAAAAGGGACGAATGCTGGATCATTAGACGTTTCCTCATGAGAAATAACAAAAGATCTTCCTTATACAGCAGCTGAGGGGACCCAATTCTCTAGTTGAGTTTTAATCTTCTGGCTAAAAGGCCGGTTTCACAGACGTGGGTTAAGCCTGGTCTAAGACTGAAAAAGCAAGTTCAATAGAAATCACCAATGAGCTGGTATTGTTTAGTCCTAGACCAGGCTAAATCTGTCTGCTAAACCGTCCTATAAAGTACACATTACAAATCAATGGCCTGGAAAGCCACACAAGTAATGTTTCCTCTCTCTTTCTCTCACACACACAAACACACACACACACACACACACACACACACACACACACACACACACACACACAAAAACAGACACAGAATCTAAGGTGCACCTGAGCTGTCTGTACACACACTTACACACAGACACGCCTGGGTCCATCCCTCGGCGTCACTCGTGCTACGAGACATCTGAGACCCCAGTACAGATACACACCACACCCCCAGAATGAGACATTCTAATCATTTTCATACCAAGGTTGCCACCTAGTGGAATACATACAATGTTACACTTAATAGAATCATTCTTAATGAAAAAGAACCAGAATCACATAAGATCCATTCTATTGATATTTAAAATGTCTTTAATATGATTGGACGCACATCTGAAACAACAAAACATAGCTGGTAGAGGGAAATTTACAAACTCCCTAACAGTTAATCACATTAATGACTTAATATGGGGGAAACAGTATTCATATTGTACCTGAATAATAACTGATTATAACATTTCCATAAGGTGCTCAAATTGGTGTTCAAAAAAAGTAACAAATGGTCACAGCCAAAAACAACTAACAGAACAAAACAGACCCCCACAAAACAGAACAGACTCAACCCAAACAAAAAGAGCAAACCAGACCCAAACAAACAGAACCCAACAAACAAAAAAGGAAAACATATAGAACCCAAACAAACAGAACCCCCCAAAAAATCCCTATTTTATGAGGTTCTTTGGCGTGTCCCCAACCAATAAAACACTGATCGTCTAATCAAAGCGACTTAGATTTTCCCAGAAGAACTAAGTTACAATAACTTATACCACAATACTTTGGTCACAAGGCAACAACTCTGGCAGTAACAGTTTTGCAGAGTATGATGACAGGTCAGTACTAAGTCGGTTATGGGTCCTACCTGCAGAAAATACAGAGATTATATTGTAATTTATATAAAAGTTCCAATGGAATCCTACAATTCTGTAAATGTTATTGAGAACAACCTACTGAGACAAAATCTACCGCCCATCTATTAATCGTTATCTTCTGTACACAGTGTGAACAATATAATATGTCAATATGTGTAAAGGCTCTATGGCATTTCTACTCTAGGAAGCTGATGACGAGGCGTGGCTGAGAAAGGCAGAGCAGGGACTCAGAGGTGGGGCTTGTTCATGCTCAGTCTCACCACAACCAGCTGGCTGCTAAACTCTGGTGGACTTCTGGGACTGGGGTCAGGGATGAGTGGTCAGGATGACATCTTGGACTGGAGTCAAGGGTTAATGTTTAGGATGACATCTTGGACTGGGCTCAAGGGTGAGTGGTTAGGATGACACCTTGGACTGGGGTCAGGGGTGAGTGGTTAGGATGACATCTGGGACTGGGGTCAGGGGTGAATCGTTAGTAGGACATGACAGACTGGGGTCAGGGGTGAGTGGCTAGAATGACATGACTGACTGGGGTCAGGGGTGAGGGGTTAGGAGATAATGTTTGACTGGTGTTAGTGGTTAGGAGGAAATCTAAAATCAGAGAGGGGTAGTGGGTCCAGACTGCGGAGGGGTACTAAGGAATATCTGGAGAGCAGGAGTGAAGATAAGAATGGTTCCCAGGACAGACACAGTGAGGAAGGCCCATAGGAAGATCCTGTCCAGAACTTGGGCAACAAACTTCCAGTCCTGAACTACCTGAAAACAGAAAGAACAGGAAAATCTGAAAAAACAGAATAATATTCACTGGCTCATTAGAATGTGAGATAATAAGGTTCTGTATGAGCCATCGCTTGGCATTTCATGCTGTATTGAACAGAAAAGTGCTGAAAGATAAGAGGATTTGCTTACATGTCACCTATGTCAGATTTGAACCAGATTGTAACCTCTGACATTTTTCAGATGGATTTCAAGCCAAGCTTTTACTTATGGGTGCTCTCAATCACACTATCGAATTCATAAATTTTTATAAGCCATAATATTGAATTTAGCGTCCATTGCATTTTTTTCTGTTATTCTGTTAGCCTTTTCATTTGTCTACTTTCAGCTTGGTCGTCCTTTATTTGATTTGATGTAACACCATCGTGACACACCTCCCTGATGAAGTGTTCCTTGCGAATGTGGCGACTGATGTAGTGAACGGAGCGGGTGGCTCTCTCCAGCATGGTGACCCAGGCCTGATTCTCATCCTCCTTCCCCTCCGGGAGACACGGTCCGCGGGTCCCACTGCTCCGTCTCTGCCCCCCTCTCCGGCACCCGGAACGGGCCTTCAGCTCCGGGCTCTCCGGGGCAAGCTCTGGGTAGTGGTAGCGATCAGTGTGGCCCCGCATGCACAGCATTCTGGGTAGCCTCTGGAGGAAGAGGGCACGGACCCATGGGGCCATGGGGTGGTAGGTGGCGGAGGAGCGGTGGTGCACGTTGATGACGAACACCGTGACAATGATAGAGAGGGTGACGAAGATCATGATGAAGAGCAGGTATTCCCCGATGAGAGGGATGACTTTGGAGGAAGACGGGATGATCTCCTCTATGACCAGGAGGAAGACAGTGAGTGACACCAGGACTGAGGTGGAGAGTGACAGCTTCTCCCCTTCGTCAGACGGAAGGTAGAACACCAGCACGGTCAGGAAGGACAACCCGAGACACGGGATGATCAGAAACAGCGTGTAAAAGAGAGGAAGACGTTTCAGGATGAACGAGTACGTGACGAAAGGGAAGGAGTACAGCCCGTCCCTCCGGTTTCCACGGGTCCCGGTGGCGTTCAGGATCTCCCACTCTCCGTTGTCGAAGAAGTCTTTCCGGTCCACGTACTCATCCACGAGAATCATGTCCACCATGTTGCCGTCGTAGGTCCAGGAGCCAAACTTCATGGAGCAGTTCTGCCTGTCGAAGGGGAAGAAGGTCACGTCCATGGTGCAGGCGGACTTGTAGCTGGCCGGGGGGGTCCAAGTGATCTGGCCATTGGACCGGATGATGGCTTTGGTCATCAGGGAGCCCTCGAACCGACCATCCGCACTGGGGATGGAGAGGCGGGAACCGGTTAGGATTGGTATTAGGGTAAAGGTTAGGATTAGTGTTAGGGTTTGGATTAGGGTATAGTTTAGGATTAGGGTTGGGGTTTGGATTAGGGAAAAGGTTAAGATTAGGGTAAAGGTTAGGATTAGGGGTGGGGTTTGGATTAGGGTAATGAATAGGATTAGGGTAAAGGTTAGGATCAGGGTTGGGGTTTGGATTAGTGTAAAGGTTAGGATTAGCATTGGGGTTATATGGTCATAGTGTTTATAAAACAACGAAAACATCATTCCATTTGGCTGTTAGTGTAAGAATATGATGATGTCACACTGTTGTCAGAATAGAATGAGGTGGAACCGTAACGCGTCATAACATGTTGCATACAGTTCTTACTTCTCATAGAGAACAATGTCAGGAAGCCAGATCGTCTCAGATGGAACTCTGATTGATGTGATCCCACCATAGTCCTCGGGGTTCCAGCGGAGTTTATAATCCATCCACTCCTGTGGACATAAGACATTTCTATTACACGGACTAAACAGAGGGAAAAACCTAGACAGAAATCCCACTGACGCCAACACATTCATATCAGGACCTTGGACAGCTCAGCAGACTGGGCTCTTTCCATGGTTGTTGTGGGGGTCCATTCAGCACTGCTATCAGCAGCATTTATAGAGTCATAATTACAATATGAAACATATAATACAGAAGGCCTCTGATTACACAATATTACATATTATAATCGGTCTTCCTATGATTGCAGAATTCTGTCAACACATTCCCTGGGTTTCCTGAGATCCTGGTTTCAGGTTTTGGAAAAACTTAGACAGAACTGCCTGCAGACTTTGTAAACATGAATTCTCATTCATGGATAACACAGTTTCTATTGGCTCTTTTACAGGCTACTGTCACCCGTCCCACTCACCTGCCAAAGCCACACGTTAGTGGTCATCAACTGGTTCTTCTCATCCTGTTAGTGAGACAGACAGACAGACAGACAGACAGACAGACAGACAGACAGACAGACAGACAGACAGGGATGATGGATACAGAGGGGAAAGGAGAAAGGGGAAATATAAATGCGAAGGAAGAGCGAGAGAAAGAGAAGTGTGTAGAGAGGATAACAGTGTCTGAGACCCTACTGATTGTGAGCCTTGTCCACAGTCCCATTCCATTTAAATACAATCCAACTGTCCATTTCAACTATGCAATCCAACTGTGCAATTCAGCTGTCCATTTCAACTGTACAATCCAGCTGTACAATCCAACAGTCCATTTCAGCTGTACAATCCAACAGTCCATTTCAGCTGTACAATCCAACTGTCCATGTCAACTGTGCATCCAACTGTCCATGTCAACATAACTGCCCTTGTGTACATAAAATGAGGCCTACGTACCAAAACTGCATTTACAAAATATATATGATCTTTTAATATTCTACTAGATGACCATAATGAAGGAGGAAGAAAACGAGAGGGAGTATTCAAGAGAAGTACATGATATGGGCAGATAGGCGCAGTTCTGGTGATCACCTTGTCCTGAGGTAAACTGAAATGTGAATGAATTGCAACACATATCCGCTCAATCTCGTCTATTTCACTATTTCTGTCTTTTCTCCGTTTATATCTTCATCACTACATATCCCTCTCCATCTATTTCACAGTTTCTGACTTCTCTCTTCCTGTCTTTAGCTCTCCATCTCTCTGTCAAATATCTCAATCTTTCTCGCTATCTAGCTCCCTATCACTCCATTACTAGAGAGAGTGAAAGAATAGGAGTGAATAGTGAATGTATAGCTTTCTGAACGTGTTGGTTAATATTTAAAACTGCTGGTCTGTTTGGAGTTCTAAAAAGCATCTCAGCCTATCAAAAAAACATCAAACCTCTCTTAGAGAAGGTTGTGTTCTGTGACTTCTGCAAATGGAGGGAAAAACCTAGACAGAAATCCCACTGACACCAACACATTTATTTCAGGACCTTGGACAGCTCAGCAGACTGGGCTGTTTCCAGCGTTGGTGTGGGGGTCCATTCAGCACTGCTTTCAGCAGCATCTACTGAGTCAGAAGTGCCCAGTATGAAGTACAAATTCTGGGATGGATATGTGCCCATGCTGTGGAAGTAGACCACTGGACACGGCCGTGACACAGAGGGGTTGAAACTTTCGTGTTATTCTCTTCCTTCACCCATTTTAACTCCTCATTTGCTCCTTTCTCGAAATCTTTGGCCTTGCAGCATGGCAACAAATTTGTGGATTCGGGAGAGCTTTAACCCCGGTCACATGCACCAAGAAAGGTTTTGTCCCCCCCCCACCACCCCCCCCACACACTGCTTGTCCAGTAAGACTAATGGGTCAATGTGCGCGTGGGTTTGCTCACTCACCCCCACATCGGTTATCCTTGCAAGCACCCAAGCCATCCGAGGGAGTTGATGGAGCACAACCCGTCCAGGCAATCCCTGCTCAGAATGCCTGCCTCCTACAAGGGCGATCGGGACCATGCAGCAGTGCCCATGGGGCTTTCTAGACGCCCTCTTAAACGTGTACGACAGTTGTCTACAGACTAAGGCATGTCGGCACTGTGTGGGTGCGTTTGCGCACCTCTGTGCCTGCGTGTGCGTGTTGTGTATGTAACATGAGCGTGTCTGTGTGCATGTTCAGCCTCACCACATCCACCAGCTGTGAGATCTTAAGTCCGAAGCGTACAGTGACAGTGTCGTTGGCACGCTGGATCGGCCGAACCCAGCGCTGGTACCCCTGGAAAAGATTCCTCAACAGGAGATCCTCCATCTCTGCCAGAGACACAAACTCACCTGGGGCTAGGAGGGAAGGAGAGAAGGAGGGAATGAGGGAGGGAGAGTTAAGGTCTTCACAAGAAACAAAGAAACAAATAACTTAATCACCAGCTCAAGGTCAGTGACAAAATTCTATTTCTGTTAAAAGCAACACAGGCTACATGTTTCTACTTCACTGCTTGAGGAGGGAAATATAAATGAGACACAAACACTTGAGGAAAGTGCAGTGGCGGTAAAAGCTGCAACATGGTAGCCCCTGGCGGCTTTTCCAACGGATTCAAGAAAGATATCGTTTATACATAGCTGCTAAACTGAAACTCGTCCAGGAGAGATTATTGCTTAGCTGAAATAAGCATATTTTTGTGGTGTCTGTTTATCTTTCCCTTGCATTCTGTATTGCGGTGTGTGTGTGTGTGTGTGTGTGTGTGTCTGTGCGCTCCCATATCCCCTCACCAGCAGCTACGCTGATTTGGCCTTCGGCTCCCCATATGTCTGCTCCAGCAACTTCTCCTTCCAAAGAGAACTGTTCATGTCTTCGCCTTCACGCACACTGACCAACAGTTCACGAAATACCCCCGAGGTGTTACGGCCAACTAGCTGTCTTTCTGCAACTGACTAGATAGCCAATGACAGTTCGTTTCCGAAACAGAAAGACTGAGACAGATTCTGTCACTCGACACCGAGTCTGCACCCGTGTCCGTCGACCGGTTAAATCGGTCAGCAGAAACAGGACCAGAACGTGCATCCCCCAGAGATAGATCACGTTTCCAGGAGAAAAAAGCGCGGACTGCAGTAGCCAACATGCTCGAAGTTTGTCATATATAAAATTAATAATTGCTTCTTGTGGAAAATCAAATCATAACTTCACTTCCAGTTCATATAGCCTACCTTAGGTCTTCTTTTTTGGATAGAGGAACCTTTCTTTCCAACAACACTGTCCGGTTCCACGTAAGCTATACCCCTCAAGCGCAACAATGATAGGACCAATGTATTATTTTCATACAATACAAGCAACCGTTACACTTCCCTTAGCTTACTTACCCGGGATGGTGCCGAGGCAAATTGCAAACATCGCCAAAATGAAAGGGAGAACTACCCGCAACTTCATTCTTATCCACTCTGTAGAGGTTTCTGTCAGCTAACGCACGAATAACACACGACTCGAGATTCCCTGTAGCTATGGATACGTTTTATAATTCCAATAGCAACTGTGCTAATGAAAAATTATTAAAGGCTTATTTTTAAAACGAGCCCTCTGGTTAGCTCCCCTAAACTAAACTCCGGTGGCGTGGAGGACAGACATGCGACGCCCCACCGCGGTCCTCTCCAGCGCGAGCGCCGTGACAAAAAAGAAGGGGGGGGCAGGGCGGGACATTCAATAGAGTTTAAACGGGATCCTGAACCAATAAGAATATCTACGGACCGGTTAACGTGCGTGCGTGCGCACCTGAGGGGAGACTAGCAGGCGGTAGCTACCGAATAGTTGTCTTATCCAGAGCGCAGTGTTCATAAGAGAAAACAGAACACCTTGGGGAACATTCGTAATAAGTGGGCTTACATTTTAACCACAAAAGTTTGTATCATCACAGGCAGACGCTTTTGTTCAAATGTCATAAGGCTTTTATTATTGATTTTATTTGCCCACTTAATGTTTACCTGTATACGGAAGTAGGCCATAGACCATCCTATTAGTGTTTAAGGGTGAGCAATCGTGAAATTGATTTCGTGACACCTACACAGTGAGGAACGTCGCCCGTGTGAAGCAGGGTTTGGTTTAATGCATTTGATTTTAAAGCGAGCGGTCAGGGATTCGAGTGTTCAACACCAAACAGGGATGGTAGCGAGCACGTGTGGACTAGTTTACTTTAAATATTCAGTGGAGATGTACATCCAGGCTATGTAAAATAATCCGGGCAGTAGGAGCATTTCAGCATTGTTTTATTTTGTCAGAGAAGCCAGAACTGGTAACTTCTTCACTGAAGTCGTCTGACTGCGCGTCCGCATCCTGTGGACTGAAATACGTTTATACATAGAATATATTTTAACGTTAGTCATACAACAGGCGCATACGTTTGCACATATTGAAAAGTTCAAGAGAGAGAAAATAAGAAAATATTTAAATACAGTTTATCCAATAGTCCGATTTATTAAACATGAACCGACATATGTATGAAAAATCGACGCATGACGCTTGCCAGCTGCTGGTGAGAGATTTGATTTCTCATGTCCACGGTTTGCCCATCTGCTTCTCTAACCCTGGAGGTTTTCCACATCAAGATGTCCTGTGGCTGTCCGTCCACTAGGGAGCGGTAAGCAGCAGTGAAGTCTGTCTTGTTGACAGCAGATGATTTCCTGTGGTTGTCGTTCGCCACTAATTTGTCATTCATTTGAAATTCTGCCAGTTCGTCATACTGCATGGAATGTGGTCATCAGCAATGCAGGAAAACTAGAAAACGTGGGACGTGGTCATCAGTGATGCCCTAAAACTAAAATGAGACTGAAATAAGTGATTATTGTAACTTTTATCGACTGACAGCTGGCTCTGTCAAGCCAAATCGTGTTCCCCGCTGGGTCCGTTTTGCTGGCAGGAAGCAAGTCCGACTTGCTTAATGTCTCACAACCGACAAACAAAAACTTCGTCTGACTTATTGCTGACACCAAGGCCGTAGCCATGGAGTCAACATTGGGGCGGACCAAATCAGCCGGGGGTCTGGGGGTCCCCCAAGAAAAGCAAACATTTTAAATATTTATAAGACTCTTATCTATCAATATTTACACAATCTAATATCACCGTGTTGGTATTGTTCCTAAAACATCATAATTAATGTTGCTCCAGGACCATAATTGCAACTGATCTGTAGTTAGTTGGCTACCCCAGTCCAAAGATAGAATGTTCCCCTGCCCTTCACCCTTTGACCTAACCCTTACCTCAGACACACCTGTGCCTAAACCTAACCTTAGTGGTACATGGTGCCAACATAAATTATGATGTTGTCGGAACAACACCAACATGGCAATATCAGATTGGTCATCAATATTTGCTCCTTTTCTCACTCGACCCCATGTCACCCGCTCTCCCTGTCCTGTTGGCATCCTCATAAACTCTCTCTCCCTCTCTGTTACTCTGAACGCCCCAGTGCGTGAACATGAAAGAAATATCAGTAAATACGTTTCTTGCCATGCTGTTCAGGAATGGATTACTAACAATTTCTGATCTGAATGGAAATGATTATTATATAAACATTGTCTCTCTTGTGATACTGGATACTTACTCATTTTCTCACTGCTCTCAACTTTTCTTTTCCGAGGCTGCACATAAGACTGATTAATGTCACTGCCACTCTTTCTCTTGTTCATGATCACGAGAGTAAGCTGACTAATAAAACTGCTTGCACTTTATGCAATTAATCATAAGCAAATACAGTATACTATACGAATATGCAAGCAATGAACACTACTACTGTCTGCACACATAACACATGCAGCGCAACATAAATGATTGATACTTTACGCAGATTTCACCTGGGCTTTCGGACATTTCTAACAAAACATTAATGTAAGACATTACCGTTAGTTGAATACGCACCTGAGCATCATTGTGGTGGGTGACTGACAAGCACTCGCAAATCGTCCCATTTTCACCAAAAAACTTTTGTTTACGCTACATACAATAACTGACCCTATTTAGCTAGCTATTATTGACTTCCACAATTACAGTTCCAAAGCAAAATGACGTGTTGAAGTTAAAACTATCACAATCTACGGGAATATATGCGTGACAGTCAAATTACATTTTAGTTATGCACTTTTCAATACACTTGAAAGTATCAAGAAAGTTCAGTGTTCCTCATCGATTTACCTACCAACAGCAATCCACCAACCGCTTCTACTGGGGTACGGCAACAACCCTTGGACAAACCACACGCAGAACTGCAGTAAACAGTAAACCTAGAACCAGTAGTAATAATAGCAGCAATTTGTTAAGTTTAGTTATGATTATGTTTACATTTGCTAACGGCGGTGCAGGGTTGCCTGTCGTAGCATAGCGCATTTTTATTTTATTTATAATTCATATATCAATATATTGGGGGGGGACCTTTTGAGCATATCTTTGTGGGGGGTGTCACTCCCCAATGTTATATCTATCTATATTGTAATTACGACCTTGGCTGACATGCACCACACCAGAGAAAAAGAAAGAAGTGTGTGTGTGTGTGTGTGTTAATGTATCTGAGATCCAGCTGTGGAAAATCATGAAAAGATCTTATGGTCATGATATGTAAAAAAAAAAAAAGAAGCGTCTTCGGTTTGGGTTTAAAGTTTGAGGTTTAGGGTGACAATTAGGGCTATGGTTAGACAATACATGTCAGGTTTTGCATTAGGTTTAGGAGTTTCAATAATGGGTATTGTTAGGGAGTTAGGGTTCAGGTCTTGGGAGAGTAAGATTTGTGAAGGTAAGTGCTCACTGGTATATTAAAGTGTTTGTGTCTGTGTGCATTCCTTTGCGTGCGAGCGGTAGTTGTTTATTTTTGTATATTTCTCTCCTCTTGCCTTAGCTCCTTCCTCCTGCACTCTCTTCCCACTCCTTTCCTTGTCTCCTCTCTCCCCTCATTTTCCCTCTTTTCTTTCCCCTTTCCTGTCACTCCTCTCTTACCGCTCCTGTCACCTTGCCTCTCCCCATCCTCTCCCTTCCTCTTTTCTCTCCCTCTCCTCTCATATTCCTGAGACGGTAGTTCTGGCTTGCACCCTGTCACGTTCCATCAGTTAATCGGCCCAGGATCTCTGAGTTAGTCTCACATGGTCTCAGAGTCCTGACAGCATCATGTGTCCCAGCACGAAGTCTCTAAGAGCCCCCCCTCCCCCCGGGTCCCTGTTGGATGTGATCCAGCAGAACACATCACTGATGCAGCCCCCAGAACTGGCCGGGTCAGAAACCTCATAGAGACACTCTGTCCTGCTGGCTGCCCTGCCCAATCACCACTCATATACTGTAATATAAACCACTTAACAAGTTATCTATATGTGTGTGTACATAAGTTTGTGTGTGCGTGCGTGTTTGTGTGTGTGTGTGTGTGTGTGTGTGTGTCTGTTGCAGTTAATAGATTTTTATATCTCACCTTATGTTCACCACTCAACACCCCATTTCATTTCCAAAAGCCTTATGCCATGAAAAAGGAAAGCACAAACTGCCTAAGCAAACAGATACATATCAAATGTATAATAGCAAATCAAATTGTATTTTCACTCCCCCGTCTCTTTTGTCACCAGATGTTCCCATGTTGAATCAGGTTCAAGCCTGTCATGTGTCATGTCTCCTGAGTGAGACTCTAGAGGTGCTGTGTTCAACAGCCCTCTTTACTTCTGGTTCTAACATGTGATCTGATTGTAATCAAATGTATGAATAGGATCATATAAATAAGATCAGGATGAGGAGATCTGTAAGAGACAAGTATAAATAAGATCAGGACGATGACATTGTGTTAGAGACAGGTATAAATAAGATCAGGATGATGACATTGTGTTAGAGACAGGTATAAATAAGATCAGAATGAGGACATGTGTTAGAAACACATCCACAAATATAGTGTAACCAAAAAATTAGTTGCTTCAAGGTATTTTGGCTGCTATATTTATTATTTAGGGCCAGGTTAAGATAATGTCATAAACGTTAGCTTATCGAGTTTGGAGGTTAGGTTTAACAAACGGGGATTTAAGGTTAGGTTGATGCAGTCGTGTGTGTGTGTTTGTGTTTCTGCAGTCGTGCGTGTGTGTTTGCGTGTCTGCAGTCATGTGTGTGTGTTTGTGTGTCTGCAGTCATGTGTGTGTG
>JACXGJ010010034.1:5829-22923 GCA_016801105.1 Esox niger | reverse complement strand
CTAACCCTCCGCTCCTAGTGTGAGAGTATATCATCCTACCCAGTTTGAGTGAGGGACTAACCCTCCACTCCTAGTGTGAGAGTATATCATCCTACCCAGTTTGAGTGAGGGACTAACCCTCCACTCCTAGTGTGAGAGTATATCATCCTACCCAGTTGGACTGAGGGACTAACCCTCCACTCCTAGTGTGAGAGTATATCATCCTACCCAGTTGGACTGAGGGACTAACCCTCCACTCCTAGTGTGAGAGTATATCATCCTACCCAGTTGGACTGAGGGACTAACCTTCCACTCCTAGTGTGAGAGTATATCATCCTACCCAGTAGGACTAAGGGACTAACACTCCGCCCCTAGTGGGAGAGTATATCATCCTACACAGGTTGAGTGAGGGACTAACCCTCCACTCCTAGTGTGAGAGTATGTGAGAGTCCAGCATGTGGTCAGGTAATAAGCCACTTCTGTGACCTTCAGCTAAATGAGAGAACCCACAAAACCTCACGTACAGGAAAGAGCTCAGACCATCCTCTTCCCTTCTAATTGATGGTTCCTAAGACTGAGGTCATTTTGGTTTTATATGAACATTGGTGCTGGAACGCTGGAAAATTTTGCAAAAAAATGAAAGGCCTTAAAAAACATGCTGCTCGTTTGTGCACTTCATACTGGCAACTACATACAGTAGGGCAAGTCAATGAGAGTCAGGCTTATTACTAAGAGCCACCAAAGTCAAAATGGGAACTTGGAGAAAATGACAACCAACAGTTACAGCAATACCCACAAAGATTGTGACGGCGTAAAAAACAATAAGTATAAAAACTAATGGTTAAATGCTTGAAGAATGGCGCATGGCAGCTGTGTCGTGTGCTTTATAATTCTCTATGGAGATTGCTTTTAACAGAACGGGAATGAGTGAGGTAACCGTAGGAGAAGGAGGGCAAACTGTGGTTTTGGAGGGTTTTTATTTCGTTTCCTAGGAACGCCAGAACACTCACGAGGATAAGATGCACTCCCGTTCACAGCGAGTCAGGGAGTCTAGATTCCCAAAATACAACTCCCACTCTGAACCTGAGAATACAGTTTTATAGTGAGTAATAACAAGACTTTAAACAAAGCACAATAAATTGCTGAATTCTCTTATATTTAATGTAGATTAATTTAGGGGGGAACTACATTTGCGCTGTTCTGTTAGTTTATAAAAAGGGCAGTATACTCTCCTGATGGATTTCTATTAATCATTGATGTTTCAAATGCCTCAAGCTTTTTCCAGCTGCCTTAAACAATAATTAGTCAGTATATTTAGTTTTATTACACTATTGTTATGATCCTTTCAGTCTACATAAACCAAGGACGCACAGTTCAAAAATTATTAACAAAAACTCATGTCATGTAGTTCCCATGGCACCATAGAAACTGTCACCGACCATAGCACAGAGACTGTCACCGACCATAGCACAGAGACTGTCACCGACCATAGCACAGAGACTGTCACCGACCATACCATTCTCACAGATCATCAATGCTAGCAACAACAACAGTCTATTAACTTGAGAATGGCTGAATGTCAGCAGCCCTCAGCTTTTTGGCCTACACTAAATGGACTGGCGATTCGTGAGCCATTCGGCCTACACTAAATGGACTGGCGATTCGTGAGCCATTCGGGCCTACACTAAATGGACTGGCGATTCGTGAGCCATTCGGCCTACACTAAATGGACTGGCGATTCGTGAGCCATTCGGCCTACACTAAACTGACTGGCGATTCGTGAGCCATTCGGCCTACACTAAACTGACTGGCGATTCGTCGGCCATTAGGCTGAGAAGCATGACATGTTCACGACGGTGGTTCTCAGCAGTGCAGCGCCCGGAACACCACCAGAATGCAGACCGCAATGAACAAAAGAGGAAGAGATGGATGGCTGATAAAGATGGTAATATTTCGCCCATGTCAAAGAAAAACTATTCAAATTCTCTCACGGTTGAGAGTGGTAAACACCAACAGCTCTTTTGCCCGCAACGACCCACTATGGCACAACACGCCATTTCTAAATGATATACAAATTACCATTGCTCTAATTCCCAGTTCTACCATAGCACGGCCCTCTTCCAACAACCTAATTCAAACAATAGCAACCTAAGTTGTGCGTATGTTGACAGGCACTTCTGTGTGGCTATGTAGCAACGAGTCTAGCAAGACAGTCCGAATCACAGCAGCTTCACTGTCATTTACGTAACGGTAACTTAAACAGCTCTGTGTGACTACTCACCTAATGCAGAATAAGTAGGGCTGTCAAAAAGATCCAAGGTAAATCGTTCAATCATAAACACTAATTGCAAATTCCTGTTCATATTAAAATTACCCAACATGTCAATTAGGAAAATATTTTTTCTTGGAATGAAAACATTGCAGGAATATCAACCTCTTTTTCTTAAAGTATCGGTAGCCAAACTACATAACATTCACTTTAGCCTGAATGTCAACAGTTTAACTTAAAGGGCATTGTAGGTTTTAGCTCTAACATTGTGCATTTTGGATATTGTACTTTATTTTAATACTTTCAGACAATGTAATTGATCACGACTTAAAATAAAGAATGGGGCAAACATTTTCTTTACCTCTTCCCAGTATACCTACAGACCTCATCGCTACAAAGTTTTTCATATCACGATAAGGCCATGAAATGCCTAACGACAGACTCCCTTTGTGATGTTGGGAGGAAATGCTCATAGGGTTTCCGGGCCAATCGTCAGATAGAGGCACAGCAAGGGTTCAGACCTAGACTGTGGTGGTCAGCCTGGCACCATGAAAAAAATAAGTTAACTTAAGTCAATCAAATTCATTTTATAAAGCCATTTTTACATCAGCAGTTGTCACAAAGTGCTTTCACAAAACACCCTGCCTTAAACCCCAGCGAGCAAACAACAAAAGTTATGAACTTCAGTGTCTCGGAAAAACTCCCTAAGAGGGACAAATTTAGAAAGAAACCTAGAGGAGGCAGGCTCCCGAGGGGTGACCAGTCCTCTTATGGCTGTGCCGGGTGAACATATTAAGAGTCAAAAATGTTTTTGTCAACTGATCAACGCTGACAGGCATAGTACCAACTGATCAACATCGACAACAATTGTAACAAGGTTACTCAAGGGAATATTCCTGTGACAGATTAAAAAAAAACACCCAGTCCATTCAACAACAGCATGGAATACCCAAGCCGTCCTGCAAGCTCGTTTCTTGTCTTGTCCCAGCACCAGGGTTGCCTCTCTGTTCAACATGCTATGCTCATCAAGGTCCCGTTTCACATACCTGCTGAAGTGTTCCATAGGCAGGGGGCTATGCATTATTTATTAGCTGAGCTTGTTGCGCCAAATGTTCAGCACTATGCAATTTGTAAGCATTGGCTCAGAGCAACCAAACACTGGAGCAACAGGGCTCCCCAACACCCAATCAACCAGTTAAAAACTGAACGTGGAAAGAGGGAGGTGAGGGTATAAACAGGACGTGATCACGTGATCACAGTATGTAAATTATTCCTTTTTTTAACATATTCTTTAAAGTCTATTGCACTTGTATTGTACATAAAAGAAAGTTACTTCAAGGGGAATCTGGAAATAATTTACAGCACTGACGACAGTACAAGGATCGCGCCGTAAAAAAATGAAAACTTTGTGGGTCATTGATACATTTTGCTTGGGTCTACATGAACCCCTGCATTCATAACTTTCAACCACATTGCGGATGTAAAGAAAAGCCCTCTGGGATTGTGTCCTCTTACCTGTATAGCCCGCAACCCAGCCCCACTGTGACACCATCGCCAACATCCATTTGAACATTATTCCTTCAATGAGCCAGAAACTGCGGCTGTCCATTATTCTCAGAGGTTGAAGAAGAATACAGAAGAGGCAATAGGAGGGGATCGCTACACAGTTGTTGATGAACACAAAGACGAAGCGAAGGAAGGAGTTTACTAGTACCAAGCCCAGTTTGCGGGCGCTTTCTAGAAGCTGTGCCATACTGACGCACACTGCCTGTGAAAGAGAGGGATAAAACCAGTTAATACGCCAGTAAAGATGTCAGACTAGTTCATTTCTTAATGTGCGAGGCTGAACGTATCAAAATAAATGAGACTGACCAGTCAACTTTGCTGGGGAAGACAATCGTGGAGAAAGCCGAGCTAGCTAACTTGCGTGTATCGACGTTTGTTGGCTCAAATATATTTTTACTAGGTCGTCCAATATGAAATAGCATGGACAGCTAGCTGTGATCTAACATTAAACTACCTGAAATGGAAGGAGCCTTTCTAGATATCTATGTTGTACTATTCATTCATTCATTAACTTCTAGTTATACGTGATGCTACATCGCTAATATGGTTGAGCAGGACGTCGGCTGAATACCGCCGGGTAAACGTCTCTTCCGAATCGTGCAAGACCAACCCAACGTGGAGGTCATTGAATGAATAGACCCACAACACCGTCGACTGTATCCAGTGCAGCGGTTCCACTAACACAGGCTGCGAAAGACATTGGCTAACATTTTGGCTAACTTTATGTTGGAATATTGACTCGGAAAGGTTGCCTATGTTATAAACAGTCAAATTATGCAGTTACTCTAAACAAAAAACATCCATAGATCACACGCAAGCTGCTGTAGGTATCATCGCTAGAATAACGTCTAAGTTGGTTGGTTGGTTAACGTTAGCTCGCTAACTTAGCGTTCGCTGGATAGCGGTACAGTGCTTAAGCTAACGGTTTTTGAAATACTGAAAGCCGCGGTTCTTAACGTTAGCTAGACGGCTAATTAAGACACCATCGCCGCCCACAACATATCGATTTCCATCTTGCCGGTAGATCAATATCGACACAGCTAAACGTATGAGATAGGCTAGCAGACATTTCAAAAGGCCAGATAAGACGCATTTGGTAACAAGTCTGCGTTTTTAAATCCGGACCAACAATGTCCTAACTATTGTTCTAATTCACGCTTTTGCAGTAGGTAACGTTATTTTGGTGCTTAACCTGCTACCCAGGACACCTAACGTTAGCTGGCTACAGTAGTAGCTTGCTAACCACGTTACTAGGTAGATGGCTAACTACTGTAGTTCGCCTCAGTCGTAAGAAAATCCAAATCCAATCACGGGCAGAGTGGTCCCAGCCATCTACGGTTACAAGGTACTGCAACGCTAGTGAATTGGCTATCTACTGACAGTGGTAACATTAACTAATAAACGTCAATTTTAAAATCATACATCCTAGCACCGTACTGTAATGTACTCACCCAATTAACGTGTTCCCCGTCCAAATGCCGGACGCTAAAACCAGCCAGCAGAGAGATAGCTGGCTTGAAATGGATGAATACCAAGTCACATGTATTTAGTTAGATCTTTCAATAGAGTAATATTCATATCGGTATTGATCATTCACACTCCCGTAAAGGCTAGCTAGCCACTATCCATGAACGGTACGGTACTCCTTCAGTGTTGTTGGGTGCTTCTCAATCAATGGCACTCGAATAATTCCATCGATGCAACATCAGTTAGCTAGTAGCTAACAAGCAGGATAGCCAGGCATCAGCCCTAGCTACTTCCCTTGAGTCTCCTTTAATCCATGTACCATCCCTTGACGGGAGAAGAGCCATATAACACGCCTTTATTGTTTTAGTGCAAGGGGCAGCGGTTCAGTCCGTACATCGGATGATGTTGTAAATATTCTGTTCTCGTCTCGCTAGTTTGTATTGCATGACCAGTTCGATTAGATCAACCCGTGCAACCACCGCCACCAGGAGAATCTCTTTTTTATTGAAGACGATGACGCTCACAGAAAACGTAATCTGCGCAAGCTCGGAGGCCGAAAAGCATCAGTACAGGGCATAGGCCTGGATCAGCTACAGACCATCACTGACACTGTCGTGGAATTATATGTAGTGTACTTTATCTACGCTTGAAAGCATCATTTTGTTAAACGACAGCGTAATTTACATGATGCCGGGGCAGAAAGACGCATACAATGGGTTATTGCAAATATTAATCAGGGACGTTATCCATACTTGTTGTAAAATATTATTATTTCTACGAAGTAGTATTTCACATCATGCATTGATTTTGTTTTGGTACCGTAGCTTAGACTAGCCGTCTACTCTGGCCCTTGCCCGCTCCCTGCTGGTCTTGTTTAAAACCGCGACAAATAATTGGAAGCAAAATGTAAACAGAACACTCAATTCACTGGCAGAGAGCATTCATTGTAGATAGTGTCTGAAATTTTGCATTCTTTGAAATGAACTACAGGACAGATCTGGTAAGTATATTTGCAAAACATGCATATTTCCTGGTTCCACTATAAGACCTTTATCATAAGCTCATAAAAATCAATTATAAATTACCCATCGTCTCAGTCCAACTATGTAAAATTGCCAATCAATTGACACTCATGCTGATTCACATTACTTAAATGAAAAATTGCCTTTAATAACCTAAACAATTTACAGAAAATCAATACAGTAATCTGGAATTCCACAAGCAGACAATCCTGGTGTTCCACCAAAGAAAAAGTTGAATAATTTCCCATCCATTCCCTAGCAACCACTACCCTAAAAAATACACAAGCAGTGACAAGTAGCTTAAAGCTCACGAAACCATTACCTGTATTGCTCCAGGAGACAGTCTTCAGGTAAAAGCTGACAAAGTACATGAAACAAAGACCTTTGGGCCAGGGCTACAGGGGAGTTACCCAAGGAACGCGATCACTGGAAACGGGCATATACGTTGCTCCTCTGGGGTGCCGGGTCAGGCCTAGTCTGTTGTGCTTGCTGCATCTGTTGGTGGCGGAGCTGCTGTGAATACGGGTCCTCCAGGGACTTGACAGACACCGTGGTCTTGGGCCCAGTCTTCCACTCGACACCGCTCTCGTCCACCACGGACGCCTCCACGTTGACCGTGTGGTTGCCCAGGACGGAGAAGTTGAGCAGGAACTGGGTGCTGAAGTAGTCGTTGTGAGGCTCCACCCGCTGCTCGATGTCATTGGTCCTGCCATCTGGTGGTATCTAAGGCCAGACGGAATGTGCTGGTGTTTATATCCTCTGGCATCATCGTGTTATTTAGCGCTGAGCCGCTGGAAATGTGTAGCCTTTTCTCTAAACTACGCCAACAGCGATTAAGACAGTACAATCAAATGAAACCGTAACAGGGCAGAAATCGAGCACGAAAGATGTCCGTCAACAGCTTGTAACGTCTGCCCAGTAGGGCACAGGCGTCTGGACAATTAAGGAGTCACCTTGTATTCTGGTCCACCGGTCTTGCTCTGGAGCGTGGAGCTGACGTTAAGGCACACAGACTGAATCTTGCGGAACAGTCCGGGGGTGGAGCCATGTTGGACCACGCCCTCCACCTTCAGAGTCAGCTGCTGGTTGCTCTGCACCGGGATTGGCTCGGTTGGGGTCCGAGGAGAAGGGGAGAGAGCAAGCTGGAATCCCCCCCGAAAACATACCGTGAGTCCGGATCGACTTGAATAAGTCGTTTAAAAGCATAACACCACTTTTAAAATGGTGCCGTGTATCTTATAAGCTTCATTGAATACCAAAGGCGTTAAATGGCTTGTGAGGTTTTAACTGAGACAAAGTGGTGTGTTATACATAGCACCTGCATTGTATGAAGGTCACTTACCTTAATACTGGTGGACTGAAGTTTCTGGAAGAAGTACCTTTGGAAGGACAGTGGGACCTTGAGCAGAGCAATGACCGCATCACACAGACAACCAGTGTGCTACAGGAACAGAAAACAAAAGAGATGAGCAGTTCATCACATCCCTCGCTGACTGAATGCACAGTGGCCACCCAGCAGACAGAAGTACAGTTAGAGTCACGTTCATTGCCTCAACTGAAAATGTCTTGCCACAGAAAAATAAAATGAGTGTTTCTTATTGGACAGGTCTAGGTCAATGTCTTGGCAGTTTTTTCCCCCTTCACGTTTTCGTGCCTGATGAACACAGCCCTGAGGAGCGTGATGACCTCACCAGGTAGGAGACAGGAGGGTGTTTCCTGCTCAAGCCCTCCACCTCCTCCAGGACGCGGTTGAACACGGACATCATTCGCCTCTCGTACTCACTCTCCGTCTGCACAGACCCCAACGTCCCATAGTCCTGGAAACTGGAAGGAATATTTATTAGCTTCTAACTTTTTCACAAAAAAAATCTAGTTCTTGTAGTATTCAGATTGGGTCAGCCACAATGGCCGTAACCAAGGCTTCCAGGACAACATTTCCTGTAATTAGGTTAGGATTCTCCTGGGGTTGGAAAAATGTATCCCCGGAGAAAAAGTAAAAAAAAAATTTAAAAAAAGAAGAAATCACCACATTGTGTTAACAGGAATGTCAGCCATTGTGAAGGTCCATACCTGGCTGAATGTGGGTCGAGTATCAGAGCCTCAATGACATGGGAGACCAGCAAGCAGCTTTGTTGTTGCCTGTTGCCGACAGTTAAAGATACACAAGACGATTTACAATAGAAAAGCCTTTTCTAATGAGAGATTCCACTAACGGATGTGGAGGGACCAGCTGATGGCCATGCCATCATCCGTAAGGATACAGCTCCACGTTGCGGAGAGTGGCCGAATCTGCGTCGAAGGACGACTGGTACAGGGCAGCGTAGCGGGCAGCAAGGCTCCGGAACTCATCCATGGACACTCTCATCTGAGGTGAAAACAGCCATTAACACGTTCTGTTGTCTCCCACCTAACTGCACGGCGTGACCCGAGTTCAGCCACACTGACCCCGCCCCCAGTACCTGCATGGCTATTCGTCCGCAGCGCTGCAGCTCGTTGCCGGAGGTGAGGGCGATGGTGGTGGCGATGGCAGGAGGAGGGCTGGTCTTCAGGCTGTTGCAGGTGCAGATGAGCTGGGAGAGGGCCTGGAGCGTGTCAATGCGCATCTTCACGAAGTCGCACTGGAACGACAGGGGGCTCAAGGGCGTGCTGGCAGCCTGGGGGACGAGAGTCCAGCGCCCAGTTACAGAGAGAGGCAGGGGGTGGTTTGTGGTTCAGCAGACTGTGAAAGGACACTAACACCGGCTTTAAAGGGATAGCTCAGGAGTTTGTCACTGAGCTGAAACCTTTTTCAGGAAAAAACCTCTGTCCCCAACGTCTCAATACAAAAAAAAAAAGCATAAACATTCCAGAAAATGCACCCCCAACATTTTTTTAAATAAAAAAATTAAAAAACTGTACAGACTGCAATAATGAATGCCAGTAATTCACATGTAAACCCTGCAAGCAGGCGCCCGGTCACTGACCGTGAGGGAGGCGATGCCCTTCTGGTAGGAACGCAGGGCCTCGGCTATGGCCGTCATGGCGGCACTGTAGTCCCCGTCGTCCAGGCCGCTCAGGCACTGCTCCGCCTGGGAGAACTCCTTCAGACTATTCAGCCAGAAGTAGAAGTGCTCGGAGGCCACGCGCGTCCGCAGACTCTGGTACAACTCACTGGAGAACTCATGGCAGCCCTGCAGAGAGCAGGACCACACCAGGTGTTATAGAGGTGGGATGGCTGGCGACTTCATGTTCGACACGCTGCCTTCCATATTGCCAATACTGTCATGTAATCATGTGCCGAATGTGATTGAATGCATTAATGTGGAAGCAATACAAATCAGATAAGAAGCCGCTAATTATCTCTAAAGGACAGTTCCACCTTTTTACAGCTTGACATTAGGTGGTTCACTCTGATAGTAATCTAGAGACCAGGAAAAACTATCATGTTTTTTTATTTTGAACAGCGCTGGCAATCTTCGGCGAACTTAAGCCAGTGCTAAATAAAGATTGAACCATCTAACGTCACGTTCGAAAGAGGTTAATCGATCGGGGGCAGTGAGACCAGACTGACCATACGCGATGCCTGCCGGGCAATGCGGTACACAGTCCAGCCATTGGCCACGTTCTCCAGCTGCTGCTTGATCACGGTCTTCACCTCCGCTGACAGGGACGACTGGCTGGCCACAAACACCACAGTTGCCAGGGAAACCTGCATTCAGGCGCAGGGGTAGGGGTGGGGGGCACAGGTCGTTCGGGAATAGCTTCAAAAACACTTCCCAGGTGGTAGTTATCAGACCACTGGGACATATCACTGTCACAATCTGTTCCCGCTAAGCAGGTTTTCTTCAAAAATAAGCAGGGTCACTCGTATGACATTCCTAAAATAACAATGCATTACTGACAATGCAATTCCAGCCCTGCTGATCGTGTCGGTGTTGAGGCTCTGCGCCTCCCTCACCAGAAGCTCCTGCTGCCTGTCGGTTGACGAGTGGCTGGCCACCCGGTACAGGTCCACCAGATCCCCCAGCATGCCCTCTCCCAGCACGGGCAGCTGGGTGGCAATGGCCGCAAGGGCGTGGCACATGAGCACACGGGAGGGGTCACGGGCCGAACGGAGCTGGCAGAGCAGGAACTCCACCACCGATTGGCTGAGGTGTGGGCGGCTCTTCAGCAACTGGACCAGTGAGGTGAGAGCAGTCTGGGTGTGGGGGTGAAGAAAATGGGAAAATGACATGCTCACAGTTATTACAACCTTTTATGACCTTTTCTAGACAGCAACAGACAAGGCCAAGCAGCACTCCCCCTACCCTGTAAACGACAGTACAGATGGACAGCACAGCCAGCTCCTCACCTTGAGCGTGGCCTGAGCCCTGGGCCCGTCGTCCTGACTACAGAGTACCAGAAGAGACTCCACCCCCATCACTGTGTCCTGCTCAAGCTGCTTCATATCTGGGAGGGAAAGCAGGCCGTTATTGTCGCCAAGCGCCCAACGCCGCTGTTAATATGAAGCTAATGACCGTTACATTGTAATCCTGGCCTGCCACGAACCCTTTTAACAGCATTCAGTACACTGCTGGCCATTTATTCTCAGCAATGCCATATCGTGTCTGTGAGGCATAAACACCTTTGGTAATCAGTTAAGCCATCTACCACTAAACGGTAGCGTACACCCACCTTTCTCCGGACAGGAGATAGCAATGTTGGCAAGCACAGTGACTCCGTGGGCAGCGACGGCCAGGTTGCTGTGGTAACTGCATTCCTGAGCAAGTTTAACCAGGTCAGTGAGCCGCGCAGGGGCGGGGGGACCACCTGAGGGGGGAGAACACGGAATGTTCTGGAATGTTTTCAACCCGACTCGGCTACTTGACTGGATCTTCTAAAAGTCACATGTTCAACAACAACAGTGTGCAGATATGGGATAGGAATATAGGATTCATGTCGCCTATTGGATCATACTGAATGACACTTATATGGGCAAGTAAATTCCTTTAATATTCCCATTCCCATAATACACAGGTGTGTATTATATTTGGCCCGAGTCTCCCTTAATCAATGGCCACTCATTCAAGATCAAACACCTCTACTGACAAGGCCATGGAGGTGAAATGTGGGTTAAGTGTTGCGTTCAAGGGCACATCAACAGATATGTTCCACCTCGTTGCCGGTAGGATTCTAACTAAGAACCGCTCGGTGACTGTCCCAAAGCGCAAAGGCTACCGGACTAATAGCTATCTATGCTCACGGCCATTTCGCACGACAACGTACCTATTCCAGGGTTGAAGTACTGCTTCATGGCGATGGTTCCGGAGAGGGTTGAGAGCACGGACAGCATCCCGAGTTTGAGGCTGGTATAAGGGTTACTCAGGGCACACTCGCACAGAGTCTACACACAGACACACAGGGTTACTTCTACAGTGCTCTGATCCAAGCTGCACTTTAAGGAACAGAAACAAACATTGTGACGGAATAGCCGACAGGCAGATATTGGAGTTACTAGCAGGTGTGTGGGACTCGAGACCCCACCTGTGTGTTTTCTCTGTTCCATAGATGGGGGGCCTTTTTGGCCAGAAGTTTCAGGTCCTGAATGGCAAGTCTCTTGACTGCTTTTCTGGGATCGTCCTTCAGGTACTGGAGAAGCAGCTGCAACTGCAGGTGAGGGTGAGAAGAAACGCTCTCCGTTAAAAGGGGCAGAACAGCAGTCACATGATCATCCAACTAGAATATTTTTCTATCTGAAGACAGACACCTGATTTTAGCACACTGAGACCAACAGCCACTTTACGCCTGAACCCAGTACGTGTTGCCGTGGGTGATGACACGTGAGACCACTGAGAACAGGAGGAGCTTGGCGATTTGAATCGGGGCGTCACGTGACTGGCGAGGCCCTTTAATCATAACCCAAAGCCTCGTACTAATCTCCAGAAAGGAGTCATGACAGCCAATTAGCACCGAGCTGCCAATACCATAGCGACCTGGGAGAGACATCTTTTATTCCCCTACTAGCCAAAATGTACCCTACATGTACCCTACATGTACCCTACATGTACCCTACATGTACCCTACATGTACCCTTCGCTCTCCTCCTGGCGTCCGCCGGTGAGGCTACCTGTTTGGGGATGTCGATGAGCGAGGAGGCGGCCAGCTGGGTGAAGGTGTGCAGGGTCACGATGACCATGGGGGTGGAGGGGTAGGAGGCCACCAGCTGCTGCAGCAGGTCTCGGCTGCTGGACGCTAGGGCGGCGTTGTGGTGCATGTGCTGCAGGATGGGGATGAGCTTCAGCTTGAGCTCCACTGGGGTGTCCAGACCTGCAACAACACGGTTCGACAGCGTTCAGGACACCCGGGTTGTGTTCAGTTTGCAACAACACGGTTCGACAGCGTTCAGGACACCCGGGTTGTGTTCAGTTTGCAACAACACGGTTCGACAGCGTTCAGGACACCCGGGTTGTGTTCAGTTTGCAACAGAATGGTGGACAACGCTCAGGCAACAGGAGGCACTCTGAATTTCGTCAGGGATAAACCGCTTGTGTGCTTTCTTGTGTTTTTTGTATTATTTTTTTAGTAGTGAGACCTTATAAACAAAACCCTCAATGCTTTGTCTAGACATAATTCCAATGGCCTAACTCTTCTCGTATTACAAACACTGTAGGGACATTGACATGTAACTGCGTTCTCATTAAACAACTAATTTCTCAAAATTAAACGAGGTTCCAGACAATATGTTGGCATGAAGGATATTATATTACCTTGAATCATTTCACTGATTTTGTTGCAAATCCCAGCTGCAAAGTCTCTGCAGATCAAAAGGAACAGAAAAAAAGCATGTTCAATGGGTCTGAACCTCTTTACACAAGGGGAGAAACAATTCCTTGAACCGTTTGCAAGGAATTCAGCCTTGTTCAACGGAAGACAATTTCGCCTTATACCACATATTAAAAAAAATCTGTTTAATATTTTGGCCAATTTTGTTTTATTTTCACCCCCAAATTCCATGATATCCATTTAATCTTACTGTGTTTCCATTTTTAACTTCACACCTCCATATGAACACCACAGGCTGTAATGCTGGGTGGGTCAGCGGTTGTATATCACCCACACAAGCCTGTAATTCAAAAATAGGCTTTCAGCAACTGCCAGACTAAATGGATAGAGTAGGATTCAGAAGCCCACACCTCAAATATAGACGATGTTGTTGTAACATACAGTCTGTGTAGCGTTGTCTTCAACATAACAAGAAAAAATGCCTAGAGATGCATTATGCCAATAATGCTGATTCAACAGAATGGCGCATTGGATTTATTCACAACAGGACTGTAATGTTACGTGGCAAGTGCCAACAAGTTACTGTTAATGATCCACACCACTCTGCCACAGAACCAGTGAGCTATATGAAACTACATGGTTAAATAAAGGTTAAAAAAAACACCTACTCCAAGCAGAGCCCTATGTTCTTCCAAGACACTTTTAGAGTAAGAAGAATGCATGATGATTATCAATATTTGGGGACATCATTCAAATTCTTTCTCTATAGCTATATAAAAAATACAAATCTCTACTTTGCATTTTCTGCGTATGTCTGGATTCCGGGATTCTGTCTGTCATCTCTGCAACGTGGAAATTATAGGGCCCTAACATAGCTAACACATTGAAACATGGCACTCAACTTACTTTGACTGTGCAGAGAAGCAAGCCGACGCAAAGATGGCTGCCTCTACTTCAACATTGTCATGAGAGTCTAGACTTTGGTGAACACTGTGATGGGCATTCTTCCTTTCAGGGATGATAGTAGCCAAACTCCCAAGCATCCTTAATAAAACAAAAAATTTGACAAAACACACAGGCATTCAGGGATGTACATTGTATTTCAGAATCAATTGTAATTCTTTGTTAAATAATCACAAAAATCGCAAGCTGTTACTCTGTGTGGAATGAAGAGCCTGCTCAAGTACCTGAGAGTAATTGCTCTAGCAACAGGGTCGTTGCTGTGAATTACAGAAAACACTCGCTTGACAAACTCGTCTACATTGAGGATCTTCTCAAGATGTTTCTCGCTCTGTTGAGTCACCTTCAACACACAGAGGCGTAGAAAGTTGTTCCTGAAAGAGGGTAGAGGTATATTTGTTTATTGCTGGCGTAACCTCCCCCCGACCGGCTTCCTATACAGACCTTTGTCAGAGTTAGTACAAGAGACTATTGCCCTGAACAATTTGGAGGCAGGAGTTGGTACTGATCAGTACTGGCACGTACAAAATCCACTGCATTTCGAATTTTGTACAATAACTTTAGCTGAAATGTCACAATCATCTGTACCCAAGCCTGAAGATGTCTGCCAGTTTCAGGAACGCAGAGTTTATGAGGATGGGGAAAGGGTACTTCTGGAAGAGTTTGGGGAAGAGGACCACTGCTTCACATTGTTCTCCAAGCTTCCCAGACCGCAAACCTGCAACAAATGATTAACACTAGAGTCAAATACCTAGTTCGCATTGCTGTACACGAAACGAAGATTAAGACAATGTTTTCATTTGCAGCCATTTGTATAACCAGCAAGTGGCCTTCTCCAGCGGGTTAGCTGGTTTGTTCATCGCCGTAGTGAACGTGGCAACGAGCTACATTTTTGCTTGTGACTTTAACCGTAGAAGCTTACATACGTGCAAGTTGTGGCTTTATATCTTACACATTACGAAATAAATTATTAGTGGTGTCAGGTTGTTAGCATTTAGCTAGTTGGTTGTAAAACGACTGGCTTACTATACAGACCTTTGTCTAACTCCATAAGAGCTGAATTTGCGTCCAGTTCTTGTTCCCCATAACCAGCCTCCGACAAGAATGAACGTGCAGTTGAAAGGGACATTATTTATTTTTCAGACTTGCCGTGAAATCACTTTCGGTAATCTTTAACAGTATGAAATTAGCCACTAATGTAGCATGTTCCATTTCCGCACAAAGAGGGAGGACATGACGTCCTACCGGAAGTATTCAATTTCCAACGAATCAGCGAGCGTGACGTAACTTTAGCGGGGGATTCGTCTATTCTTTCTGTTGGTTCAGTTCGCGGGAAAGGGGTTTCATTGATGACCGCCTTGGGAAATTTCTTCTAAGAATCGAAATAGTTTGAACATCGTCTCGCTCTGCTAAGTTACAGAAATGCTTTTTCGATCAATAGTTGATAGAGGAGTCAGTAAACGGAGGTGCAATGGTAAGAAATATAATGTAGGCATGTAGATTAAAGTCTGTATGGTTTCATTCTTGCTAATGAGATTGCTAATAATGATCTAGTTAGCATAGTGTATTTAGCCTGGCTCAACTTTACATTTTGAGCCGACGATCGCTGAATCAAATCAATAGTTTATTTTACATTTTCATATCCACATGGTGTTATTCAATATATGTTATAGCAATTCATTGTTTCTATGGAAAGATAATGGGTAGGACATCGCGTTGATTGCATCATGATTCTCAGTGTCTTGTTATTCCTCCATCCCCAACAGATCCCAAAAGAAAGTATAATTTGTCATCTCTGTTGGGCTGCTACCAATGTGCCCGGCAAGATGAACACGTTTCATATGGAAACTTGGGATTGGCTGTGCCCCCGTTCGGTTGCGCGTTCTCCACAGGTACTGTAATACAGGAAGTTCTGTATTGATGTATTTTGAGGGAGACAATCGTGAATCAGGATCTTGATTTCATTTGTTGTTTTCTCTTGACCTATTATTTTCCTGTGGTTTTTAATTAGCCAGAGGGCTACGGAACGTTCTTGCTGTTGCCAACGAGGAGGGTGTCGTGAGGCTGTACAACACCGAAACGAGACAAAGTCCTGTTATGAAAGGTTAGTAACCTGAGCAGGACCACGCGACCCATGCAGGAACCGTGGAGATACTGTATGTTTCGAGATGAGTGGTTGTAGGGTTAGGACTTGATGTCACCTCAGAGGCCAATTGGGAAACTTGTTTGTGTTTTTCTCAGAATGGATGGCACATGAGAATGCTGTCTTTGACCTGGCATGGGTGCCAGGGGAGGCGAGCTTGGTGAGTGTTGTCTTCTTTTCCTTTGAAGTGTGTGACATTATTTAAAATGCTATAAATAAAATGATCTGATTTAAGTTTTACCTGGTTGTCTAGCATGCACACCAGCCCGGCTACCGTTTTTGTATGCCTGTTCTGATGGTGTGTGTTTCCACTATCAGGTGACAGCGTCTGGTGATCAGATGGCCAAGTTGTGGGATGTGACTTCTGGGGAGCTTCTGGGCAGTTTTAAGGGGCACCAGTGCAGCCTCAAATCTGTTGCATTCACACAACAGGAGAAAGGTGCTCTTCAGATACTTTTTCAAATAAATGTAATGTTCCCAATGACGAAACGAATGGACTGTTACTTTAAGAATGTAGACGATGCTTGCTCCCAATGAATGTGTGGTTTATCTGACTGCGCTATACTTCGCAGTGCTGTATTGTTTTATTAATGACCATAGGAAGCCCTTTTAGTTGGATCAGTTAATCACATTTATTTTATAAATCCCTTTTGACACCAGCAGTTTTCACATCAAGCACTTTTATAGAAGCCAGTCAGATAAGAACAAGCAAATCAGAGAGGAACCGGACTGAGTGGTGGCTTGTCCTTTTCAGCCGGTGTGCCTAATAAAGATTATAGGAATACATGACTTTTCGGGTCACATCCATGTTTTTGCATGTTCAACGGGTCATTGAATGCTTGTGGGCCGTGTATAGAGTCTTTCAACAGAATCCAAGTCAGCTGCAGAAGCACGTGTAATGACAGGGACGACTAGTTGGATAAGGACAGGGACAACCAAGTGGGGGG
>JACXGJ010010033.1:0-22836 GCA_016801105.1 Esox niger | reverse complement strand
CTCTCAACCTCAGCCGGTCATGTCTCCTCCCTCTCATTCTCTCAACCTCAGCCGGTCATGTCTCCTCTCATCCTCATCTTGTCTCCTTCTGACTCTCACTCTGCTCAGCCTCTCCCTCCATTTAATCATCATTTTAATTAGTGACTGGAGGCGTGGGAGAGAAGTGCGAGTGGAGGCAGTCTGCTCCACACTGACGCGAGAGCATAATACGAATAAATGGCATTTAACAGAGATAAAAAATGCAAATAGTGGATAAACAGCACTTTTTGGGGGGAAGCAAAAGATAAGATTGGAGAAATATAATGAAGGAAAATCAGGAGTTTTCATCAAACACTAAATCACTAACAATCCAGATAAGAGTTGCACAAAACATGTAGTTCTCCTTACAACCCTGAAGCAGTAATCCAATACACTGAAAGAGTGTGTGTGCGTATGTGTGAGAACATTTTCCAGCTAGCTATGTTTAGATATGCATTGTGAAGCCCTTAGGCCACTGCTGCTCCCTTAACCTCAATTACAGCAGAGCAATGATACAATAACACCCTGCTGCCTTATCTACAGATTAACCAACATCAACACACCAGAACCAAGAGAGAGGGCAAATGTCCGCTTCACACTACCACAGTTTGATTTAGATGAACCCCACTTGATGCCAGATTTACACCAGAGATATATTTTCTTATAGTGTAAATAAGTGAAAATGGCAATTGTCTCACATGACCCTCCTAGGAAACGGGGAACAATGTTCCGACCGATATCCCCCACAGCCACCCGGTCTGAAGATGATGCCTCCCTCAGGGTGTTCTGGTGGGATGATCGGCTGCATAGGAAGTCGTGTTCTGGAAGTCCTTCAAGCTCCATAAATCAGCAAAAATATTGTAGTTGTGAAGCAACTCGAAACACTTCATTCTGCACCAGAATCACCAGCAACAGGAGATGTTCAACAAAGAGCATCGTGTTAGTTAGCTGATAAACAACATTGTCTCTTTGCTAGTGTAAACTTAAAATAGTATTTACATACTGTATGAGGTTAATATTATTTCTATTAAATTCTGTTAACTATAATGTATGAAGTCTAAATAGGCATTGAAGTCAATTTGACAGCTTGTACACCTTACTGAAGGGCTCATTCTACAGAATGCAATGGTCTCTGGAATGCCTCAACAGCAAGAATGTTTCTGTAAGACCACAAAGTATCAGAAAAGTTTTTAAAAAGTCGAGAATTTATTGCCGAATTAGATGATGTAATTTGGACTATGTTACTGTTTAAATTTCATTTATGAATGTGATATTTATCCAGGACGTTAAGCCACTATGGCAGGTTTTGTAGAGCACAAATTCTGCATTAGTAACTTGTATCCACTGCAAGCATTACAGGATACTATATTTGCCTATACTAATAAAAGAAGGAAGTCTGGAAATTGCCCATTTATAATTACATATATAATGTGATTTGATAACATTACACTTTATAGTCACAACAAGCTGCTTAATACTAACACTAAAGCTGATGAGTTCCAGTGGGATGCTGCTGGAAGATGATGTTAGGTAGATGTTAAGGCAAATAAACCATTTTGCTACTACACTGCGCTTCATAATTGGAAAACATGCTTTGGCACAGCAGAAATCAACTATTTCCACCTAGAACCACTTTGTAGGGAATGGTACCATACAGAGCTTAGAAACATCTTTAAGTGGATGGAGAGCTTTTGCTAATGAGTCAAGTGGCTTAAAATCACTTCTCCAAAAAAATCTCCTCACACAGAGGAGCGAGAAGGTAGTGTACATTTGAAGGGATGCGACTGTATTGACAGATTCTAAAAACGTTCTTTCCCTCTCCCTCACACTTTGCCTCTTTCTATTCTCCCTGTCTGTGTTCTGTTCTGTGGCCCACAGCAGAGAAAGAAAAGGCATTTGTGTCGTCACCCACTGGTCCTTTGTGCTGGGATGAGACCCAAAACCCCAATAAATTTCCTCCTCACAAAGTGGACACCTCATGGATAGAACATGTTTCTTTTCAACAGGGAGTGTTAGAGAGCGGCTACTGTGCAAATTAGACTGACCCAAGTATCCTAATACAACCTCAAGCCACTACCA
Source organism: Esox niger (assembly GCA_016801105.1). Taxonomy (NCBI): domain Eukaryota; kingdom Metazoa; phylum Chordata; class Actinopteri; order Esociformes; family Esocidae; genus Esox; species Esox niger. Next base: position 20,739 of record JACXGJ010010033.1, on the reverse strand, counting down.
CCCCCAGCTCCTAAAAAGGCCTCCAGAACTATGCCCTGTCTCATACTGCTCTTTCTTCTCGCTTGTCCCTCAACTGCTTTCACTGGGATGTTGTCCTTTTTCTGCTCGTGTCATGTCCCTGAAAGAGAAAGTCATCATCAATCAGACCACCCTGCCGGTGAAAACACCAACCAGATCACCATGGCTACCCACAAGGCAGTCGGGAGAAAGAGATGGGTGGGTCATTACCCATCACAAAAACACAGAGGAATAAATTAGGATGGGAGAAGAGGGGGAGGGTAGATGAATGGGGGAGAGGGAGAAGAGAAAAGGAGGAGGTGAAAAAGAGTGCGTTTTGAGTCTGCCTTTTCATTCTAATATGTTTAGTGTCATAGCGTATGTCCTCTCTCACTGAGACATCCCTTGAGAGACCCTTGAGTAGGTTTTAAACGAAGGTGAGGTGTTCACTACAGCCAAAGTTTTCACTTTGATTGTGTTACTTGTTGGCATGTGTTGTGGAGTCCGATGTTGGGAGGCTTTGTCAATAGGGCTCATCTTGCTCTGGCAACCCCCTTAGGTGTTTGCACGCTAGACAAATGTCGGAAGGGGTGCTTCAGAGAACACATCCAGTTTTCAACTCACCCAAGTCAAGGCGGTGAGTTAACTGAAGGGCAGTTAGGAAAACCCTGTTTAAAAAAAATATGACAATATACATTATGAAATCAATACATTATTTCTTGCTCATTCTGGTATTTTTCATTTTCAAAATTCCCAAATCTGCTGACACCACTACAAACCACTTATCACCAATGCGTTTCCTATCCTGTTCAGTCCCCTTTCATCTAAATGTATTAAAGTCACCAGTGCAGGTTGCACTTGACGCTTTGCTGCTTTCCTGATCAAACCCCTGAGCCATTGTTTTCATGTAATACATTTCATTGCGATTGCCTCCAACATGATAGTCCCAGTGTCAACTCTATGTGTCCATGTTGACAAAGTTAGGCACCAGCATCCCCTAACAAGCTAGCCTGCTAGAGTAACAGTAACTTAGAATTAATTCACATATGGTACGTCTAAAATAATTGTGCTTTTAATAAGCAGTTCAGTCTTGAATTACCATGAGAATAGCTGGTTTATTATAAAACACGTCACTCCATTAGCATATAGCATAGAAACGTGTTCCTAAGGGAGACTAAATGGGCAAAAATATTTATTACCACAAGCAGATAGCTTTGTATGACTATGAATTACCAACCACCTCCTTTGAAGCTGTTTTCCATATTACAAGAAGAGTCGTCTTGTTGTTCTTGGATATTTGAGCGAAGCAGACGATATGCTACCTCCAGCTTCCTTCGAACTGCACATGTAACTGGTATCTGACTCCGAGCTCGGTTTATCAATTCGTAGTCAAGACACCAATTTTTAAACAAGGGATTCATTTCCATGTTTGGATAGACTGGGAGTGAAAGCTAGCAGGACAAAAATATTGCCATCAAAGTGAAAAATAAATACAATCGTAAACACAAACACATCCCTTCAGATACTGTACCATAACACAACAAGTATAGGAATACCATGTCTCTGTCTGCTCTGAACACATCCTGCAGTCTGTTTATCATTATGATCCCTTCGGGGATTTTAAGGTTTCATTAATATAAAATTGTCTTTCCGTATTTGTCTGTATGCTTGTTTCATGATGTTATTCACACTGCATGAATGCAGAAGCCAGAGATTAGCACGGAGTCTAATGGCGTGATAGTAGCCTAGAGACTCACAACCATAAGCTGCCATGTTGTTTTAATTAATAAACTGTAATTGGTCCAACTACCTGCAGGGAAGAAACACAGCAGGTCAAACTTAGACCTTTTTTATAATTCACCATTGTAGTTAATTATTGATGGAGTTTTAATTTTTTATTATTTGGAAATGTCAACACACGTACTTGCTGCTCAATTTGAATTTGCACTGGTAAGACGACTTCATCTGGGCTGAAAGAGCCTGTGTTTTAGAGTAGGGTTTCTGTTGGGCCTCAGCGCTTCAGCTGTTTTATTTGATCATCATAAACCTCAGCTGTGATCAAGGTTGTGCCTCTGAGTCCGGCTTTAGGTCACTGGGACTTGACAGAGAGTGACATTTCTGTTCCCTTGCAGGCAGGCACAGACAGACAGACAGATCAACAAACATGGACCACAGCCATGGTGTTACTGGTACTATGTTAGCAGTCTTTAAATAAGAAGGCCAAAAATAGACTCTGCCATTTAATTATTTAAACACTATCTCACACTTCCATCAAGCTCATTAAATGAAATATACAGTTACGGGGTTCTTCATTTCAACAGATTTCCATCACGTAAGGCAGGATTTACATATGAAACTAAGCTACAGTGGATATAAAAAGTCTACACATCCCAGATAAAGTGCCAGGTTTTTGTGATGTAAAAGAATGAGACAAAGATTAATCATATCAGAACTTTTTCCACTTTTAATGTGACCTATAATGTGAACAATTCAATAAAAAAAAAACGGAAATCTTCGGGGGAGAAAAATTAAAAATAAAAACCTTACAATAACCTGGTTTCATAAATGTTCACACCCTCTTATAACTGGGGATGTGTTCAGAATTAACCAATCACATTCAAAATCATGTTAAATAGAAGTCATTACACACCTGCCATCATTTAAAGTGACTCTGATTAATCAAAAATTAAGTTCAGCTGTTCTAGTAGGATTTTTCAGCCATTTTCTTAGTTGATCAGAGGGATCTCTGGAGAAGGGTACAAAATAATTTCCAAAGCATTAGATATACCATGGAACATAGTGAAGACAGTCATAATCAAGTGGAGAAAATATGGCACAACAGTACCAAGCACTTGACGTCCTTCCAAAATTGATGAAAACACGAGAAGAAAACTGGTCAGGGAGTCTTCCAAAAGGCCTACAGCAACATTAAAGAAGCTTCCGGAATTTCTGGCAAGTACTGTCTGTGCGCTACATGTGACAACAATCTCCCATATTCTTCATATGAATGGGCTATGGGGTAGGGTGGCAAGACTGACCCTTTTCTTACCAATAAAAACATTCAAGCCCAGCTGATGTTTAAAAGCACAAACATCAAGTCTCCCAAAAGCACGTGGGAAAATGTGTTATGGTCTAATGAAACCAAGGTTGAACTTTTTGGCCATAATTCCAATAGGTATATTTGGCGCAAAAACAACACTGGATATCGCCCAAAGAACAACATACAAACAGTGAAGCATGGTGGTGGCAGCATCATGATTTGGGGCTGCTTTTCTTCAGCTGGAACGGGGGCCTTTTCATGGTGTAGAGAATTATGAATATTTCCAAATACCAGGCAATTCTGGCACAAAACCATCAGGCGTCCGTTAGAAAACTGAAGAGGCACAGGAAGTTCACCTTTCAGCACGACAATGACCCAAAGCACATATCCAAATCCACAAAAGCATGGCTTCACCAGAAGAAAATGAAAGTTTTGGAATGGCCCAGCCACAGCCCAGACCTGTATCCAATTGAACATCTCTGGGGTAATCTGAAGAGGGCTGTGCACAGATGTCCTTGCAATCTGACAGATTGGACCACTTTTGCAAAGAAGAGTGGGCAAATATTGCCACGTGAAGATGTGCCATGCAAAAAGACTCCTACTCAAAAAGACTGAGTGCTGAAATAAAGTCAAAAGGTGCTTCAACCAAGTATTAGTTGAAGGATATGCACACGTAAGAAACCAGGTTATTGTGAGTTTTTTTATTTTTCCCCCTCAAAGTTTGTTTTTCAATTGAATTCTTCACATTATAGGTCACATAGTTTTGACATGATATATCTTTGTCTCACTTTTTACATCACAAAATTCTGGTACTTTAACAGGGGTGTGTAGTCTTTTTATATCCACTGTAAATAACCAGTCCACGTAGTAGCGAAATTCAAGGTCTCTATATCTCCATTCTAATCACCACTGTTGACTAGACAGTTCAGTCATGAGGATTTCAAAGGCACAATGCCGAAAACTATATTACAAATACCACTCAAATGCCAATTAAAATCTTGAAGTTGCAGAAAATTGTGCCTTAAATATAAACAGCTAAATACAAATTAGCTTAAATTATAGTTTTTCTATACTTCTAAACCTATTGTAAAGGTAAAGAGTAGACTATACAGTATACAGCTTGTTCATCTCATCTTTGTAGCATAAGAGAATAGTTTGTTGTGACACTAAAGTGAGCACGCACACACGCACACGCACACACACACACACACACACACACACACACGCACACGCACACAGCACAACGCAATTACAAGAAATATGGAGGAATACATTGAGAAAAAAAACTGTCAACAAAGTGCTCCTTGATGTCATTAAAAAGAGTAGAGGAACTGAAACCAAAGGCTCAATAATGCCAACTGCTATGGCATCAGGGAGACAGGAAATCTTGTGCTGCCAACCCAGCATACCTGGATGGAGGGAAGTGAGCAGCAACCCAAACAATCTCTGATTCTCCAACACCGACTAACTACTACAGCTGCACCCGAGACAAACATATTGGCATTTTGGGGCATTTCCATCTTCTTGAGGGTCATTCCAGCGTTATGGTCATTCAAAATGGCATTCAAAATCAAATCGTCATGTCTCACAGACTGGAAAAACGATATTTAATACTTCTGAATACATCTGTGTGAGTCTGTAGTATCCCTTGGTTGGGACTGAATAATCCAAAAAGTGGACGTAAATATTGGCATGTTGCAGAAATAAAGTAAATGGATGAGTTATGGATGCAACACGTTAAAACAATATGTTGGGGTAAAGATATGACAGATAGAAATAGAGTTTTTTTTATTTCCATTGTACTTTGGATTTACATAATTCCAGGTGGCCTGAATAGTGAACTAACACCATGTTTGGCTGTTTTGGATTTATGGTAATAAATCTATTGGAATAAGGCCAACAAGTTCTCATCACACAATAACACGATTTCCAACTCAGTTTAGGGAGATTGAATGTGTCTTCTTGATAAATATATATAGGCCTAATATGATTTTTTTCTTACCAACCCCATAGCTCTGACTTGTGGAGAATTGTACTATAGAGAATAAGAACTTTGGTTAGCTCCTTGTGGACCGTAGCTATATTTAGTAGTTGTAGGAAAGCTCAGAGGAAAATCTATTGGATAGGTTTTATTTAGAACTATTCAGAATCAATTCAATAGATGTCAGTTAATGAGAAATGACCTTTATAATGTGGAATGTCATTGGTTAAATATAAACACAATCCCATTGTAAAAAAAATTGTGGGGGGTTAGAGTGTACATTAGTTTTTCACTTATATGTTGCTTGTTGCAAGATCCAATTAATGGAGATAAAACATCTGGCATGATTTGTCTGTACTTCAGCCTAAACTATCCAGTATAAATCTCAGAACAAGCACACAATAAGTAGTGAATAAAGAAGGTACATTATTCATTATTAATCACATCCGTTATGGATGTCACGGATACCATAGCACTAAAAGAAAGGGCATTGTCAATGACAGAGAGAAACCAATCATAGATTGTGTAAAACCTTCATAGATGTTGTCTTAACTCAGACTCAATGTTTTAAAGGATCTCATGTAAAGTGTAAATCTTGTTGAATGACTTTTCCTAAAGACATGGATGTTACACTGGCTATTGTAAAGTGTAAATCTTGTTGAATGACTTTTCCTAAAGACATGGATGTTACACTGGCTATCTCTGTCAAGAACATCCAAACTACATTCCATGCATCGCAACTGGTCCTTAATATCTCATCTTCTTAACAAACACGGAAAGACTGCGGCTATGGAGAACAAGCTATGTTCCTGACCGCTTATTATAAGTAATTAACATTTCTCTTTTAAATGCCTTATTTGAGTCATTAGCCTCCTAACCTTGCAATGTTCAGAAATATGAACCAAGCAGTTTTGTATTTAAACTGGTAAAAGTACATATGTACTCCAACATGTCAATCATCATTTATTAGCAGTTTTATTTAGGATTATTGAGGTTGACCATGGTGTGGATTGGCCCTTAAGCTTTGACATATTCCATATTGTTAACCATATTAGATGTCTTCTAGTGGCAATATCCCTCCCTGAATTAATGGTGAACTACTGGGGTTATCTTCTGTTAAGTCTTCAATTAATTAGATACCTAAATATCACAACAAATCCACCAATTAATGTGTGTAAACAACTGCTTAAGGTCAGCGGGCTTCAATTGTCCCTGATGTGTTTAACGGGTTGCCTAAACACTGGCTCTTTCGCAGCTCACGACTATACCAAGCTATTCACGGTGAGATTTCATAAGACACAATATTTTCCAAAAACGTCCAAAAGGTCATCATTTCCATGAGTCATGAGGGTGTTCTACATCATGTCGTCTCACCACAAATACATCTGGGACTTCACTTTACTCCACCGGCCAATTTACTTTATAAATAATTAAAATTGTGTTTATGAACAGCAGTCACCCAGCAATTGGCAGCATGCCTCAGGGCACAGCGTATTATTTATTCATGAGGCCTCCAGCCTTTCGGTGGATAATCCTTGATATACTGCTTGGGGACAAGATGGCTAGAAGGCTTCCAGCAGAATGTTTCAGAGCAGAACAGTTGGGCTGTGCCCAACCTCTAAGCGGTGACAATCAATCTGTCAACAGTCCAGATTCTCTGGCCTCAACAATATCACTTTTTTAGCCCTAACCCCGAGCAAGAGTGGCATCCACTTCATTTGTAGCACCAAAAATCTATGTCAGTTTTCTTATCTGAATACTAAATCTCTCTCCTACAGCCTGATTTAATAACAGAGTTATTTGTTAAAGGCACATGATCGTATGGTATTCATTCTTCAGCTGGGGATGATTGACAGGACACAGTGGGTGATTTAGAGTACACACTGAGCTCCGTTCAATCCTTTATGATGGATTAGTCCAAGATGGACCAGCCCACACCAAACTCACACAGGCCCAGCACCTGGCCTTCAGGTTACCTGAACTAAACTGGAGCATATGAGCCTAGGCGCATTCAGTTGAACCTATTTTGAGCCATGTCCAAACAACTAACCCATGGACGTTCATTTCTCTTTCGCAGGAGTCTGAAAGGGAAAATGCTTGGCACAATTTGAGAACTCCAGCAAACCAGGCAGGCTGTTACACTGGGCTGTCACACTGGGTCCATGCCCTGCCAGTCAACATGGAGCTGATAGGCAAAGATGCATTGATTCAATGTAATTATCCTTCAGAATGTGAGTACAAAATATTTGCCTACATTGGGCCTACATTGTGCAAATCTGGCAGGGAGCCCTCTGTAAACACACACACAGAAATGATCTGTTCTACTGCTCTTGTGGGCATCCCAAAAAATGACTGCCATTCAAAATCCTTTGTGGCCTATCCACAGGGGTTATGTGAAAACCATCATGACATCAGAGGTTTACTACAGAAATTAACATGATGTACTTCAGGGGGTACAGAAACTGAAAAAGGTTGGGGGCCACTGACCTACAGTAAGACACCTAACCCTAACCCTTAGCCTCACCCTAACTGTTACCTACATTATGAAACCTAACCTTAACCCTTAGCCTCACCCTAACCGTTATCTACATTATGACACCTAACCTTAACCCTTAGCCGTGAGAACCGACCCCCCTCCTGTCTAGACCTGTGTCACAGCTGTCGTGTCCATGTAACATGAGTGACATCGGCCAGGCCAGATGACTGGGGACTGACATACAAAACGTACATTTGCACAGGCATCAAACCACCTGAAGTTCCCTTCTTTGGTAATTGAGTTTTCAAGTAATAATTGTGACACTAGGAGGTGGTGTTCATTGATGTAAATGACAGATCCTGTTGTCCAAATGTCATTGCTCCATCACAGGGGCCCTTTGCTCCTTTTTACTGGCCCAAATAAATTGCTGAGCCTTTATTCGCAACCCATTTCACCTCCCATTTTTTACAAACTCCCTGATCTCTAGGGGCAGCAGATCAGCTTCCTGCTGCTTCCTTTCAGAAAAGCAAATTTCACACACTTCCGGCATTAATGGATGTGTGCAGGTCTGTGCTGCGCCCAGGGCCCAGATCAGGGCAACTCTCTATGGCTCCTCCTCGCTGTGCTCCGCAGCCCTAATTAAAAGGCATGCTGTGTGAAGTTTTAATTGGCCTGGTGTCAGCCTGCCTGCCCGCCTTCCACTGTGAGTGAGTGATTCAGGGAACTCATACATGTCAAATAAACAAATGAGTGAATGCATAAACAAAGGGAGCGTACTAAATCCCCTGGCTCTCTGGGGAGAGGAGGCGTTCCTCTAATGTGGGAGAAAGGGAGCTGTTGAACAGACCTTGAATGGCACCAGCTTCGAGCTCCGTACCCCTCCGACCTCAGTCTCATGACTCAGAAGAGGAGGGCCTTGGGATAAAAGATCGAACTAGTCGTGCCCAAGGAAATCCAGTTACATATCAGTGACGTTATGGTGTTTATAGACAACAAGAGGACTTATATTCCACAGGTTGCATTGATCAGCAGATCTCTAATTGTTAATTGCAAAAACAAATAGTAACAGGGGAAATTAATCCAGGCCCCAGACTGCAGTAAGGGAAGGTTCCCAATGGTAAGTTCTGATGGCTTTGATCTCCGGCCTGTTAGGCTCCAACTGCACACAGACAGACTGGAAAACAAGAGAGAGAGAAGAGAGAGCCATCCTTCAAGCATAATGATCTTTTAACTGCCTGTGAAAATGAGGTAACAACAGCAGCAACAACAGCTACTGCATCTAACCCAGAAGCTCAGGACAATCTGTCTCAACATAATGCCTCAGTGTGCAAATCAATTACCACAGTCCTCAGTTCCACCACCAGACCTGCACTGCCCCAGCATCAGACAAGCTTGTGCGTTAGGTAAGACAGACCAGACAGTCCCTTATCTGATCTCAAACGGTTTATTGATGGGTGTTAAACGTGCTGGTCAATAGTCGGGAAGGTCAAAGTAGTTCTTCCTTTCTCTGCATGTCTGTTCCATGTCTGGCCCCATCCATCTCTCTACTCACCCCTCTCCCCGTCTCTCTATCTCCATTCCTCTTCCTCCCTCTTTCTTTCGGTCTCCCTCGCTCACTTTCTTTTGTCTTTCCCTCTCTTTAATTTCATGTAAATGTGTTCCCTGTTAACCTACTCTTCTACTTACTTTCGGTCTGCCGTATCTATACTCTTTAGTTAAGTAATCTTTCCACTCTTGACCAAAATCAAATGAACAACAATATACCGTCGTGCAGTATATGGCTTATGTCCTGGTGATATATACATCTACGTCAACAGCCGATTCACATGACCAACTCCTACTCTGCAAGTGCAGCATTTATCTGAGCCGCCGACACTCTCCTGAGGGCCCGATGCACCCCTGTCTCCCTCTGTGTAACCCAACCAAGGTCAATCAATCAGCTGAGGCGCTCACAGCTGAGGAAGAATAATCACTGTTGCTCAAGGCCATGTAACACAGCTCCTCTTTGAACAACAACCCTCAATATCAGCGACTTAGAAAGGTAGATGGAGACACATTCATAACCGTCAAATATGTAGGTTATATCCACCGTTAAGTCTCAGCACCCAGAAAGAGGGGGATGTATTTTCACAAAAATGATGCAAATTGCTGGCATCAGGCTACGCGGAAAAACAAAGTGGATTTGATGGTAATTCCTGGAATCAGCTTCCCTTTGAAGCTAGGACATCAGAAAGGCTACTTTTCCAGAAATCCCAGTTGGAATTTTCCTGAAATTAAAAAGGAATATGATAGAAATGCTCCAAATTGGAGCTACTGAAATGAAAACCCCCTGGTGGTGGGCATTCTATACAGTGGATGAGATGCTAAAGGTGTGAAAGAACAGATGACACGGCTAGCAATATAAACATTCCCAGGGTGGAAATGCACATGAAATGCATGACCTCTTCTGGAAAGCTTCTGGTGATATTCTCAGATTTACTGTAAGATGCTGTAGACACACCCACTATAGAAACCCTCCACAGAAAAGCCTTTATATGCCTGAAATAGAGTTTGATAAAATGCTAGTGGATTTTAGTGGTGGGTTCAGATGGCAAAAAGAAGTCAGACAAAGGCAGCCTTCTTGTCCATTCTCCTGTATCACTGATCTCATTGAGCTACTCTCTGTCTCTATCTCTCTCTGCATAGCTTAATTTCATTCTCATGACACTGGCCAGATCATCATGTGCTCAGAGGTAATGAGGAAAAGTGCCTTAGGCTAGGACGGACACACAAACCCAAACACACACACAAAGATGGAGGGCCACTTGATGGCCCAGTGGGGGAAATGTTTGTACTTGTGATGTCTGCTGTGCAGAGGCGTTGCTAGGGGATTAGCCTCCCGCCCCCGAGGACAGAAAGTTGTGAATGTTTTGAATGTACATGTTGGAGGAAAAAGTACATGCTACCAGCCTACACGTCTACATTGTAGAAATGTGCGGTTGTGATATAGATTAATAGATATGGGGCTATTTTTTAATAAAACATTTTGTTGGTCAATTTGAGATCCGGAGCAATTCCAAAATAGTATCTCCTATAAAACATGTGAAATCCTGATGGATAACTTTTCAAAAACTCCAAGAGAGACATACAGTAGGGCTAAATATTTACACTCTTTGTGCTGTGACTTGTACAGAAGCCTTGAAGACCATGTCAAAACTAATAATCCCACAGAGATCAGGTTTGTCTTATGGGAACAACTTAGTATCTTATTTGAACGACTAAGTATTTCACTTGAATAACTTATCAAAAATTTGAATAGCAAATCATTTTATCGACTTAATGAAAAATTACTTTAAGTCAAATTAGATACTACTTTGTTCAAAAAAGATAGTTGTTCATTTGTCTAATCAGGCCTTATTTGTTATGCAGCACCGTGATAAAACCATACAGTGGTGGCTGCAGCCATTCCTACCTTGATTTACTCCACTCAGAGGCCTATGATTGTGCATTAATACTTCACTGATAGCCTGAAGCAAGACTGCTTTTCAATTCCAGAGCTTTAAGTAGGTGATTATAGCGTGAGGAGCAGAGCTATTGGCAAAAACCTGACTACATTGGATTTCAAGTGCAATTCATTTTTGCTCAATTGATAAATATGTATTTGTAAAACACAATATGATTTTTTAAGTTGATTTATATTCAGCAGTCAAAACTAAAACAATTTGTCCAAAAGTTTTGAAAATGTACCAATTAATCGTACACACCTGTAACAACAATCTTAAATACATCTACTGATATTTGTTTAAGAAGAAAACCTAATTAAATAGGAAGGTCAATTTTACCAAATTGCTTTTCAGGTGAATGACACTCGTTACTGCAGTCATTATGCATTTTGAAAGATGTATTCAATTCAGACACCACATCATAAAGAAACACCTTCTTATTGGTTCGTAAGGGTATGGAAAGATGAGCCTGCTAGACATAAATTTCAAACAAACAAGAAATCCTTTACAAGTTTTCTATGTACATAGTAAGTTTAAGAAAGACCATCCTTTGTTTAACCTATTAAAAGTAAAATCTTTATTATCTTGCCAGTGGCCATTGAAGATGAGTATTTGCTCAGGACCTTGACAGTCAGGTCCAAACCCTGGTGAGTGTGACGAGCACACAGACAACCTTCCTTCAGTTGGTTTATGATGGTTTATGCAGAAATGTTGTTATGCAAATCCCCAGATGAAATCGCTATTCAGGTGGCTGCTCAGACAATCACCTGGGTGAAGAGGCCGGATGTGGAGGTCCTGGGTTGGCATGGTTACACATGGTCTGCTGTTGCGAGGCCAGGTGGAAATACTGCTAAATTCTCTAAAATGACATTGGAGGGCACTTATTCTACAGAAATAAATATTAAAATATTTGGCAGCAACTCTGGTGGCCATTCCTGTAGACAGCAGGTCAAATGCATGCTCTACCAAAACATGAAACACCTGTCGCATTTTGTTATGAGATTTTAGAGAGGCCTTTGACCTCCCCCGGTTCAGAGGCAGCAGTGTAGTGGCCATGCTGTTTAATTAGCTTCTTGACAAACCTCACCTTCCTCCACGAAATATAATTATACAACACTTTTCCTCCGGAGAACACCATTCGTGCAAATCTGACAATAACATCCTTCTCCTTTTCCTCTTTCGCTACCCTGCCATCCTTGTCCTCAGCCTTCTCCCTCTCCTCCTTTCTCCTCCCTGCCTGCTCTGCTCTCGGCTGACTGCATCAGCACCTGGCTCCCACAGCAGGCACAAGGCTGTCGGCAGCGGCAGTGTGACGAAGATAGAGAACCCTGCCCCCACCCCTCCTACCCTTACCGTCTCCTTTACCTCCTCAGGCACCAAGAGACCAGCTGCCTTCTAGAAGGAGCTCTTGAGATTTGGGAATGGATGAGGAGACAGGAGGAGGCCGGGGGAGCTGAGTGGAAACACGTCGGTATCGTAGCAGAGGAAAGGAATGCAAGAGCTTTTGTCTCACTGGCAACAGTAGTGGCTGGTATTGTGCCAGTTTCACTGGACACCCGAGAAGGTGTGTGTGGCCCAGTACTGGAGCACATTACTGCTGCTAAGATGAAGAACAACACAGGCACAATCAAAATAGATGGCAGATGATATCATCCACAGATCTGTTAAGATGCACGAACCGGTGCTTTGAAAATGTCCAGTCTTTAGCAGCTTTCGCGGCAAGTTCTTTGGGAGACAATATGTCCTGACATTTGAAACCCTAAAATTAGCCTGCAGTAACAACATGGAATAAACTGCAACCCAGCATGACATGATTTGGGTTAATGTACACTGTTCTTCCAAACCTGAAAAGCCACAAACGTAAAAACAAATTTTGTACGATACAAACATTATAGCTGTGTTGACATGATGGAAAAATCAAACAGGCATTGAACTCACAACAATGGTTGGGTATATTTTAGCAATGTAGAGAAATACGCTAATGCAGAGTATTTAGGTATGCAGTTTAGATCTCCCTCCATCCATCTCGTCTGCCTAACACTCTGCATTGACATCATGTCAGGTTTCATCAGCGACATCTGATCTAGTTCTTTATCCCTTCCATTAGATTTTTCTCTAGGTCTAAGGCCCATTACATAATGCCAACTAAAATCACGTTCATTTTAAGGAAAGGTCAAGGGATTAAATGTCAGGGCATTTGCAACATGCACTTTTAGTGGAAACATCAATCCGTCACGGTTGTTTTCTATGAGATGAAAACTCTGGTTTGATGTCACAGCTTTATTAAATGAAAAAGCATATCTGTATTAAAATGGCATGGTGGTACGTCACAGCTGTATCGTTCTAGCGCTTTGCCATATAGAAACACACGCTATTAAAAGTCTCAGCGCTTTTAAAACCATGACCTGCACTCCAGGTCAGGCATTAGATTGTATAGATATAATTGTCTAGACTACATTTACCCAATCTATACTGTCATGGTAAAATGTAATTTTTTTTATTTTTTTCAAAGTGTACAGTGCAAATATGCATTCTTCCGTTTAGGTATATTCTGAATGGTCATTGTGTTAGAAATGTATGCTGGGTGATAAACTCACATTCTTTAGTAAATTTAACATGTCAAACACAGTATTAACCTCCTAAACTAATCATTTAATTTTGTTAAAGCAATGTTAGAATTATATAAACCCTGTTTTTGAATATCTTTTCTAGCTACTTAGCCACCGAAGTAAAATATACCTAACCAACCAGCCTAAAGAAACCTAAAGAAACCCTTGGGTTTCATAGAGAGAGCATGGGTTTCATAGTCATCATGAAACTCAGATATCACAAAATATTAAATAAGTATCTAAACATATACCATCAAATACTGACATATACTGTAATTTGTCTATTGATATCAGTGATATAGATTCCTAAATCCAAGTGATATATTAAAGTGTGGTTGAGCCAAAACATTTGTTGGATTGGGGGGAAGAGGACAGAAGAAACAATTCTAAATTGAGTGCCACTGGTGACATTTCCGCTCAGGCTCCTTTTCCTGCCCCTCACTTCTCCAGTCTCTCTCTGGTGAAACACTGCTTTCTGTCTCTATTTTGAAAGCAGAAATAAAGAGCGCTATTCAGGCTGTGCTGCTCAGTGTGGCTGTTCTCCGTGATGGAGACCTGACTTCCATCTGTAATGGAAGGGTTTTGTGATGCTGAGGGGTGTGTGGATACGAACATGCTTTCCCACAGCCGACTGAAGAGGGCTTGGCACATCGTTCTCCTGTGTTTGTGCGGCATCCATAGACTGGCACTAACAAGGTCATGATTCCGTCAGCCCCCTCACCCCTTCCCACCCCAAACATGCTTTTTCCCATGCTATTTGAAGTCGTCTCCATGCTGGTTCCTAATTAATTAAACAGTTTGTGTTTGTATGTTTACCTCATAGAAATAAAATGAATAGAATGTGCTTGGAACCTCTCACCATGGCTATTTGACTTATGTTTAGACTCACAATGGCTGGCTGGTATTGTGATTGAATAATAAGTCATTCTCCGTGACCCCAGCCACAAACTTGGGAAAACTAAGTCTACCCATTTACCCCCACCATAAAAGACCAAACTATGTGGCTGATTTATAGATATACAGAAATAATAAGACAAGATGAAAAGCTGCTGCGTTGTGAACAGGTTTAATAATCTTAAACTATGGTTCACAAAGCCTCCTCTGAGTGAAATACAGTCAAGAAGACACATTTAACCACAAGTAAGACATTTAAAGGACTATTTATGTGATTCACTCGTCAATTTAACAATGCAGAGTGGTCGAATACATATAAAAATAGTGTATTCACCATCTGGTTCCCTATAAAAAAAAAATATATATATATATTCTATCCCAATATTCAGGAAGTCCATTTCAGCAGGCAGGCTTGGGAGAAATAAAGATCAAGTTTTGTACTCCAAAGTGCAACTTGCCAAGCCACATTGCTTCTTATACTGCAAGCTCAACCCGAAGGTACTTGCCAGCACCTACGCACCTTGAGGAGAACCCATTAAACCCAAAAACCCAGATCAAGCTTCCAGGTACCCAACCTGGAATCAGACTGTGCTTATGGATGAGCATGCGTTATGTTTTCAGACACAAACTTATACACACCAGGTTTCACTTTAAAACAAGGAAAAACTAAATGCACACACACACACACCTCAAGACCACAGCAATAATCAAGATGGTCACCACCATCTGTCATTTCCCGCTCATTTTCTCTTACTCACTTTTCATCTCTTCTCTATTACCCACAAGGCATTGCATTGATGAGTTTGCTTCACTACGGATTCCAATATTTACCCTGACTGCATGGTACAGAAATACCCAAACCTTCCTCTGACTGACCTCATAAAGCCTCTGGTAGACACCTCAGCAAAATCCACGAGCTCAACTAATAAGCTCAAATATCTGCCTTTTGCTGGCTTTAATCTGCAGTGCAACTGTACATCACTGAAATGTATCTAAAGCACCTTGTGCCACTGCCACATGTCTAGCCAGTATACAGTGGAATGGATCATTACAGTGGTGTTGTGCGGGTGAATCTAGCAATTTTTGCTTGTGACTGAAGAGGAGCAGTGCTATGACGCTCTGACTCACCACAACGTCCAACTGACACAGTCAACCGTCCACAGTCCAGACCAACCGGGTGTACAAGTCTGATCTACTAACCACAAAACAGCAGGGCGCAGTGGAATAAGTGCACGCAAACTGGCCCGGTTTCCAGCATCGTTTGAATAAGTCAGTCATCCTCACACAAGGAATTCTTTATAGCCGTTTGTGGTCTGAGCAGTAAAGAATGTGTTCTCAGATGGGCTGCCGGAGTCTCTCAACCTCTGGATGACTGAGTAATGGCCATGATTACAGCAGCATTACAGGGCAGACCAGGTCTCTATGGGCCCCTTCATAGATGTTCATGTGTGATAAGGGTTATCAGCTCCTGACACTTTGATGAAATCATTACAAGCAAATGTCAGAGAGTGAGACAGAGTAATAGCTGGATATAGAGGGGGAGAGAGAAAGATGATTGGGAAGAAAAAAGGGAAACTTCACTTAAAATACACTGGTGAATCTAGAAGCATGATGTTTGAATGGAGTAGACTCGCCCGCACTATAGCATATCCACTCCATCATCCTCTGCCATTTATAGCTTTTAACCACTGTCCTAACAGCTTGCAGCAGCCTGCCTTCTGCCTTGGCCTCCAGGTTAAAATAGAAGCACTGCTCTTCAAACAAGCAACTTACAAACTAGTCCTATATGCTAGAGCCTATGACAGCCCTGCACTCTCTCTTTCACCAGGAGAAAAAATGCAAAGCTATGCAGCACTTTAAGTGTTGATCCAGTGCTGTGTCTTGGTGTGCTCTGCCTCCATGTCAGTGTTTACAGGTTCCGGAAACCTCTGGCATGAGGTTTGCACAGACATTCAGAACTCTGACGAAAGGGATGCCTGTTAACTGTTGCCTGTGCTCTGTTTGCTCTAAAACAGGAAAACCTGTAAACCAGATGCGGAGAGTGAGAGAAAAACAGAGAGACAAAGAGAAACTTAAAATTAGGTGCGACAAACATTTGCTTTGACTTTGTTTTACTTTAAAATGTATGCCAAATATTAAAAATTAATTTCAAAGTTGATCAATTCACACAACACTATTCAGAAAGAATTCTTTAATCTGAACCAAATTATGATTGACAGATATCTGCAGACAGTATGGATGTGAACTATAAGATCATACCTTGAGTTTGAAAAAATATATATAGTATATACCTTGATATTGACAATACAATTGCTTCCCTGGTTCTGTTGTTACTATACAAAAATGTATCATTATGGATACTGAATGTATTTCTAAGAACTCAAGACTTTTGTTTGACACAATAATGTGATGTTTCCATTCTGTGTACATGTAGCTGCACATTGGTCTTTTACATGGAAATGTCCTCAGGCTTCCATTCCTCTCTTGATTGAGTTCTATCAGAGTGTTGCCACGTGTCAAGCCGCTTTCGGTATGACGACAGCTCTTCCTCAGGCTGACTAGATTCACACGGGCCACATTGAATCCTGCTGACATGTTGGGATTTACGGTTGCAGGGCCAGATGGTCCCAGACATTAGTTACGCCAAAAACAGAAAGTACAGTAAACCAATTTGACACCAATTCACTCTCTGGCCTCCTCTTCTGTGACCTCCATTAATGTGGAGGCTGCGTAAACATTAAGGGTGTTCATTAAGGGATCCTGGCTTTTTTGAGAGGACAGTGCTATAAAAACATTATTGGTGTGTAAGTGGGGCCAACTTTCCACAAGCCCTCTCCAGACCCCATTAAGCTGTCCCGCTATAAATCCTTGCGGTTGGGAGAAAAGCAGGGAGAGAAAATAGAAAGGAAAGAGAGAAACTGGAATGACACACACACATGCGTGCAGACACACACACACACACACACACACACACACACACACAGATGCTGGAATCCTTGAGGGAGGTGATTCCTGTTTGTAAGGCAGAGCTACTAGAGACAGCCACACCCACCTTTCCCTCCACACCTCGGCACGCACCTCTTCACCCCTCTCCTCCCCACCTTACTCCTCCTCACCCCTTTCCTCCCCAACCCCTCCTCCTGTCTGCACACCGTGTCGTGTTTTGCTGTGTCACCTGTGTGAATGCTGCCTCTTCTACAAAACCACGTCACGCAGGACATTCACATGCACACACAGAAGGTTACATAGCAGTCACGCCTTGAACACGCATTTCGCCAGCCACAAAAGCACTTTAAACATGTAAAAATACATGCTGGGTCAGTTTGTGGTGCGTTCAACCATAATCACTCCCCTTAAAATGATTTTGAAGTGGGAATTATAGATATGATTATTATAGATATGGGCTGGTACATACAGGGAAATCCAGAGAGACCAAGTACTGTGTGTTCATGAAGACATAATAACAAACTCTGTATGTAGGTAAATTAAATGAATCAGTGTGGCCTCTTAGAAGACAGGCACATGGCTGGCAGTCACTCTGACATTCCTGGGGACAATAATGAAGGCAGAGATACCAACGCAGAGTGTCAGTAAACCTTCATCTTCCCCCCATGATTTAGGCAAGCATAAGAACAACAGTGTAAAACAAAGCTATTCCAATGTTAACCCACTGGGTCACTGGTGTCAGTCATGAGGGCTCTTTCTCCAACATAACATATTGTAGTTGAGAGTCCAGACCACCATCGTATGACAGCGAGAACTGAAGCCAAAAGGTTGAGGGAAGTGAGTGAGTGTCTGTTAAGGGAGCTTCACCTGACATGTCTGGAGGTATTTGGAGAGACTAAAAAACACTCTTGGGTTACAGGGTTGAAGCAGGGTGTTTTGTTCTCTCTTGTGGGGATGGTAAAGGAAGGTTAGTCTTATGTGGGTGGTGAAGGTCGTCTTGATAGATGAGTGATTGGATGAGGCACTCCCTAACATGCAACAGCGAGGAGAGAGCCTCCCTGCGTGATGGAAAGAATGCCTCAATAAAAGGGTGAACAATCCCATCTCACTCATGGGCATTCCAAGCCACACCTGAGAAGACAACGCAACCAAAATCAGAGTTTTACAAGGGACACGGGACAGCCAGCCAAAAATACACCCAGAAGACAAAGCTGGTTCTGCCCGGAGCACAATGCATGCCAACAGTACATCTCCGAAAGATGTTTGTACAGTCACGATGCCAAAACATACCTGACAAGACAAAGAGCCTGTCCCTACTGAACAGACTCTGGCATTTGAACCAAACATAGATTCCAAACCCTGCAGCATGAGAACACACGCAGGAACACACACACAAAGACACACACACACACACACACACACACAGACACAGACACATAGTGGACAAATATTATCTAGAAGGGAAGAGAAACTCACTGTACCGCCCTGCTCTGGCCAGACAATAAACAATTTCTATGTTTAAATAAGCCAAACCGTACAAACTCTTAGAACGGAGTGTGCAGTAATACAATTGTTCTTGCTTTTTTACCCAAAATGCAACAGTAGCAAATAGCTAAGGCTTTACAGTCCTGTTGGAGGTGCACAGTGTAACGGGAAGGATTCTGGAAGGTTCCGACATTGGGTTGATAATCTGACACACAGAGGGAGTGCTTGATAAGCCAACAGAGATAACATCAGGCGCTCACAGGCACCTAACCTTATTTACCGTTAAATAATAGATGATTTTAGCACATTTCCAATACCCAGCCTTTACATAATGATCAGACTTGCACTGCATTAAATGCCCATTAGCTTTGCTAAATGAATTATCGTGGCATACAATCACTCAAAAGAACACAACTTGACAAACATACTGTACGAGCCTACAGTATCAAACGTGAACAGTGGTTTGATCAAGAGGTTGCATCCTTGTCAACTGGACACCAACATAGTCACAAACTAGGCTACTCACACACCTGCCTGCATGTCAGTCTATGCAGCCTTCCATCACTCATGGCTTCCAGTGGCTCTAGTCGAAGAGTATTTCCAAGAAGGTTCTTCTCCTTTCAATGCTGCGTGTCTCAACAACTTTGATGGATTGCGGAGGAAAGACATTAGCAAGTAAGGTAGCTGAATTTCAGAAGTCTTTAATGAAATGCCCAAATTGCAGTCCATCACATGCCCAATTTAGGAACCCCAAAAATTCTGACAGCTCATTTGGACTTACTCAGGCTGAATGACACACGCAGATCCCGCGCTGAATAATTTTCTGCTTTGCTGGGATAATGAGTTGTTCATGCGGCGGGCTAACGATCTAAATCTCCCTGACTGCTGTTCATCAACATGTAGGCCGACTCTATGCCGTTACTCCACCTGGGAAGCACACAACGTTAATTCATTTCGACCCCAACAGTTGGTAATTTTACATACGACAACATTTTATGTAAACACACATTTGGAGAGAAACATATGTAACGCACACAGAATTCTAACGGGTGCTTGGGATAAACCCCAATGACAAAACTGCAGTCAGTACACTTTTTGTGATAAATAATATATTATTGTTCCACACGTTGAGTGATTATGCTGAACAGATCGTATTTGGCAACTGAATTTTTCAAAGGCAAGATTCTTACTTTTGATTTGAGCCAGAAACAAATGTAAACACTTTTTCATGGCTTACCCTACTGAGAAAGCTCTCATCAATCAATGAGCTGCATGCAGTGCTGCTGAGGCCTGACAGATCTTTGAATGGCTCTATTTGATGTATCAGCTAACCATGTCATTAAAGACAAAATCTGTAGCGAAATTCCCTCTCTGTATGGACTGAGGGTCTGAATTAAAGGTTAAGACAGTCCCAATGATAATCCCTCATCATAATGCAAGATTAAAGAAGTGAAGAAGAGTGATGTGGTGTAGATTTTAGAAAGTGATATGCTTTAGTAAACCTAATATAAAGAATAATAGCTCATCAAGTACAAGCAAATGCAGCTCACCGCCTTTGAAATCGATGCCACCATTAGTACAAAATGGAAGGTTCACACACAGCAGCAGTGTGTGCAGTGCCCATAAGAGCTAAAGGATTCAACCCTGTAGAGAAACTCTCATTCTCATTCCCCTCGCCTCTTACTTGTATGACTATGTATGCCCTCTATCAAAACAGGGTGAGGGATTCTCACTTACACAGAATGACGGGTGAAGCATATCAGCCTGGGCCCCCTACATCAGCCCCATTTCTCCATCCTCCCACTAAATCATCCCAGCATGCCCCAGGG
>JACXGJ010010032.1:0-22837 GCA_016801105.1 Esox niger | reverse complement strand
CAGAGAAGGGCGTTGGGTCCAGGGGGATGCCAGAGAAGGGCGTTGGGTCCAGGGGGATGCCAGAGAAGGGCGTTGGGTCCAGGGGGATGCCAGAGAAGGGCGTTGGGTCCAGGGGGATGCCAGAGAAGGGCGTTGGGTCCAGGGGGATGCCAGAGAAGAGCTTCCCAGCTCATGGAAATCTCTCTGTCAAGCTGTGACCAATCAGTTTGCCGACACGCAGACAAAAAACCCTGTTCCCCATGCCCCCCCAAACCTCCACCCTCTGTCAGCCTCTCTACTGGGATCCAAACTGACTCCCTGATTTTATCTCTGTCACTGTCAACTATCTGTGCATGAGCGCACACACACACGCTCAGATTAAGACACATTGAAACCACAATGAAAATATGAACTTTATTTAACTAAGACCTTTCTTTGCCTCATTGTCTACTCCCATCCGTCAAAAATCTGTCTGCGTAACCATGCTGTGGTTCCCCTTTGCAGAGCAGAGGACCACGCAGCAGGGCCAGGTGTACTTCCTCCACACTCAGACAGGAGTCAGCACTTGGCACGACCCGCGGGTGCCCAGGTATACCAAACACCAGTTTTAACACAGTCACACACACAGTCTGGGAAAAGGATGATCTGGAACACTTATATTTTGGGTGAAGGTGTCATTTATTGACAGTCATCCAACCCATCCTGTATATTTGCCATTGCTGTTGACAAACAGGCTGGCTTACTCTACCAAGATCTGTCTGACCCCCTCCTGTCCTGTTCAGTGCCGCTAGGTCCATGCTTGTAGGAGCGGGCAGTTGTTATTTAAATTCAGATTTTTAAAATACATGTTATTTGTTACACTTAGTTTTAAAGAAAAAATGAATTTTTGATTTGTGCTGGATGAAGACTTAACTAGACATAAAATAGCTAACAGACACACATTCACAATATTGAAAGGGGAAACTTAGGTATCCTTGGTCTTGATACATTTATAGGGTTAACTTTTAATCATACGTTCTGACACCCTACAGTCACATTCTGGTCAAACTGGTCAAAATGACTACTGCAGAAGCAATAGTCATTTTTCAAACTTTGACCTGGTTTCATCCAAATACCATGCCATTTCATTAACAACAAGATTTTGACCGTTCAGAACCTTTAAACAGAAAATCTTTCTTGGAGCAATTGGATGACTATAAAACAGAGCTGTTCTCCACAGACATTAAAGGAGTCCAGTTGCATGGCAGCTATTAATCTAGATTTTTTTAAAGTACGATTATTTCTGAATCAGTTCTTCTGCGGCTTCATGTCCCGGTTAGCATCACTGTAGAGGTTTGCTTCATACACTTTATGGCCATGGCTGCACATCTGTCTTTTCTCTGACAGAGAGTTTGTACGCTCAAGGTACAACCATCTAGTATCGGGTCAGACCCCCCCTTTCCCGCCAGAACAGCCTGAATTCTTCAGGACTTGGGTTATTATACAAGGTGTCAGAAACATTCCACAGGGATGTTAGTACATTCTAACAAAATGGTATTATGCTGTGGCTGCAGATTGGATTGTTACACATGTACGCTGCAATCCGTTGCATCTCCTTCCAAGTGTGATCTTTTAGAATGAGGTCTGGGGACTTTGCAGACCACTCAATTCAGCTGAACTCGCTGTTATATTCCTGGACCTGGTAGTGAGTTACTTTTTTCTGCTGGAAGTATTTGTGAAGCGTTACTATGACATTACGCACCTGGTCAGCAACAATGTTTAGATAAGCTGTGGTGTTCAGCAATGCTCAGCTGGTACCAAGGGACCTAATGTATGCCAGGAAAATGTTTCCCACACCTTAACACTGACACCAAACAGGGTGGGTTCATGAGTAATAAAGCTTATACAAAATTCTAACCGCCTCATCAGAGAAATGGAGCATCATGCTCCATTTCTCAACTGCCAGGGGTTGTTGACCCTACAAGGGCAACTATTTGTACATTCCAAGACATACAACTTGATCTCCACACCACTCTTGTACAGGGCTTTTATTTGCCTGTTTGGTGCCCAGACGGTTAACCCTGCAAAATTATTGCAATTCTTCTGTTTCACCTGTGTTATCTATTTCGGTTTCCCAGAGACCTAAGTAATGTAAACTGTGAGGAGCTGGGTCCACTGCCCCCTGGCTGGGAAATCAGGAACACAGCTACCGGACGGGTCTACTTCGTCGATCACAACAACCGAACCACGCAGTTCACCGATCCACGCCTTTCCGCCAACCTGCATCTAGTCCTCAAGTGAGTATCGGGTTGAAACAGAAATGAAAGGATATTTCGGGATGGAAATGGAGCTAAGGGGTTTACTGACTTTTTGATAGATTGCATATGTAGGTTGTCAGACTGTTGTGTGGCAGTGGAGTTGGTCTGACTGTTGAGTGGCTGTGGAGTTGGTCTGACTGTTGAGTGGCTGTGGAGTTTGTCCTGCTGTTGTGTGGCTGTATAGTTTGTCTGACTGTCTTTTGTTTTGTGCACTGTAGCCCCAGCCCTAATGGTTCCCGTGGCTGCATTGAAAGTCAGAACAGTCAGATCAGGTGAGGCCCCCCATCTCCCGCTCTATCCTCTCCTCCATGACCCCCCTGGAATGTCTCACCATTTGAGGAGACAGAACAGACTACACACAGACACGCACCAAAAAGACATTGACTCTGTGTCCCCCCACACTGAATGTTTTATAGGAATGTGAGGTTCCCTGGTGTGTTAAACACTTGTTGGCGTTCAGCTGTCACACACACACACACACTGCATGCACAGAGCTGAATTCCACTGCCCTGCAGTGATTTTGATCATACAGGGGTTTTAGAACACAATCCGTCACAAAGCTGGCTTTGGCTCAACATCAGATAACAATGTGGAAACCAAGACTGGTGTGTTTGTGGCTGAGGAGTGCCTTACATCCAGGAAACGGAGCACACATTTGATGCTGAGTCTATGAATGAAGTGTGTGTGTGTGTGCGTGTGTTAGTGCGTGCATTTCAGAATTTCTCCACCCAGCTGTTTCAACACAGGCCAGTGTTAGGATAGCCACAGCGTTAGCCAGAAAGCAGTGTGGTGGGTGATGGGAAGGTGGAGTAGGTTACGGACGGCTTTGGTGGGCTTTCTCCATCTGACCTCATTCCTGCTTGGTGCCAGGAGAGACTGGTGCATTGATAGAGAGATCGGGTGTTTTTTCCCCTGCTGTTCAAAGACAGATCGGAGAACGTGTTTGGGACTTTGGTGCTTTTCTTTTGCTGCGGCCCTCAGAACATCTAATAAAACCCTAGCTGGCACGCCTGGCATGATCGTAATGCAGGAATCTTGTCTCGAGCACAATAATGTCCAGATGTATGAATAGCAGTCCGCAGCGTTTCAGCTCTTTTAAAAACACTGGTCCGATTATTATTTTAACTTCAAAGTTAGGAATTAGAGTTGGAGGTTATTTGAGATGAATAACTGTATTGAAATGTAAGGTGGGTTGAGCCAAGAGTGTTTCCGTGGCCTTTAGAATGAAGTAGATGTCCCTTGCTCCAACCACATACCTTCCCTACGTTCTGCTTTCAAGTGAAAAAACCCTTGGCTTTGACTAGGCTCGGTAGGTGTGTGCTAATGCAACACACATTGCGCGATGGATGGGAGACTGGGAGCACGCTAAGTCTTCTGGTTAGTTGAGGGCTGTGCGGTTGGACCCAGTCTGACTGGATCTCAGATGTTCTCCGTTTTCCTCCGGTGCACCTCTCTCTGTGGGTCGGTGGGCCCACTGACCAGCGTGTAGCGGAAAGGCTGGTCCCTGCTGAGGCCAGGGGTGGGAGTGACATTCCAACCAGCGACAGAACTCTGGAAAAGATATCAGAAGGCCGGCATGGCTTTCCAACAAGACATCTGCCTTTTATCAGGGCAAAGGATTTCTCAAATGTTCACTACTCAAACAGTCATCCCACAAAAATGTCTGATATATATGCATCCTTCAAGCTGATAGTTTATAGCCCATTTTATTTGCTAAAGACATTGCCTCAATGGGCCAGAATAGGTTTTCGGTTAGACTCACCCGGTGCTGCTGTGGTCTCCTGGCATTAAGACTGGTCACTGGACAATAAGCAACACAATCGTCCCTGCTTGGCTGTAATACCTGACTTCAGATCTGCCCGGTGAACTCTGCCATCAACACTCAGAGGATCAGCTCCCTGGGGTCTAGCATTGTCTAGCTTTACACTGAGTTCACAGTACAACTGGCCGAGCACATCATAATAGAGTCTTCAATAGGTGACACGCCACAAGATCTTATGCACTTAAGAAAGGGATTGCAAAAAAGGAAGTGCGTTTGTGTGTGTGTGTGTGTGTGTGTGTGTGTGTGTGTGTGTGTGTGTGTGTGTGTGTGTGTGCGCGCGCGCGCGTCAGTGTGTCAGTCAGACAAGGCAGGAATGTATGATTTATGGGTGAAAGTGCACAGGGAGTGCTGCTCTGTGGCTCTGTGCCTCTTCTTTCCCTGTCTTTGCATCCTCTGTTTGGGTGCTGACCGGAGCCAGCCCTTCCTGCCTCCAGCCTCCTTCCCTCCCTCTGAGTCTAGTCTGCAGGAAATAAGGGATTGAGAGGAACTGCAGTGCCCTATGGGGCCCTCCTCCTGTGGCTTTCTGAGATAGCAGGAAGTGGCCGATCCAGCTTGGCTGAGAGGCAAAAGACAGGAGGACCCAAGGGCTCAGAATAGTTACAGTCCATTGAGTGATATGTAGACTAGTGTGACTGCTACAGGAGCCCTAATTCCATCTGCTGAATGGTTGACCCTCCCCAAACAAAATGCTGGGTAATACTGGATATCATTGTTTTTTCAGATCCAGGATATAATACGATCATTTTTAGGGCAAGGGGGTAATGCGGTTTAACCTGTGATGCTTTGTAACTCCATGATTTCCCCCCATGCCAACCAAGTCTCCCTCCCACCTACCACACAAATACACTCTCTGGGTCTCTCTATGTCACATGCATACCTTTATGGCCGGCTGTACTGTCTGCTGTTTATGACCCAGCTCGGGGGGCGAGCGTGGCCGCTACACCCCACTTAAGTGCAAAAGACCAGTGTGCAAATAATCTTCCAGGCCCGGCTCCATAAAGGGCTTTTGACTCTGTGTGTGTGTGTGTGTGTGTGTCTGCCCACTCTGAAGTGCTCTCCTCAGAAGAGCTTTCCACCAACCCTGCCATGGTCAACAAGGTCACTGGCAGTCTGGTGGTTTGGTCTGGAGTCAAGGGCCTTGTTCAGTGCCATCGCGGGTCATATTCATGGCCTGTGTTTTGTTTTGGCGCTCTACAGCACTGATGTTTCATCAGGGTTACAGCAAACCACCAGGGTGGTTGACTGTTTGTTTTGTGATTTCCTGTATTCCGCCTCAGTTTCTATGTTCTTAAAGGTACTTGTCTTAAGATGGACTTTCTCTAAATGAACTCTAATGAAGAACCATTCTGAAGGATAGTCAGTGACCTGAGGTTTACGGACGGCCTCACTGAACCATCAGTGGCGAAGACAGACACTATTTTGTTATTTGCACATGAATCTTGCCATTGGTTCCCTGTAGACTTGTCTGCTGTCTCAGTCTGCTGTATCCCAGACCATGGTTGGGCTAGAGCCTGGTTGGGCCAGAGCCTGGTTGGGCCAGAGCCTGGTTGGGCCAGAGCCTGGTGGGGCCAGAGCCTGGTGGGGCCAGAGCCTGGTGGGGCCAGAGCCTGGTGGGGCCAGAGCCTGGTTGGGCCAGAGCCTGGTTGGGCCAGAGCCTGGTTGGGCCAGAGCCTGGTGGGGCCAGAGCCTGGTGGGGCCAGAGCCTGGTGGGGCCAGAGCCTGGCTGTTTGCCTGGGGGGGTGGAGGAGGGCTTAGCAGCTGCACCTCACCTCAATCCTGTTAACAGACAGACAGGAAGCCCAGGAGCCCGGGACACATTACTTGATTCTGTGTGGGTGAGTGTATGCATTCAGGAATATCATCGTCACAGTGTCTGTGGACCCGTCGCAGCTTGTTTGACTTCACAGATAACCTCTGCTGTATCCGTCTTTTACACGTTATCCACAGGCAGCAGAAGGATCGAGACAGAATTGTGGCCTGGCTGGATTTTTCTTTTTTTGGGGGGGGGGGGTGTATGGGTTTGTTTTATAGAAGGTTTACTTTTGTACCTGTGTGTTGTTACTCCTCTAGTCTCAACAACCATCTATTTCCCTCCACCTCCTCCTCACTCTGATTCCCTATCTCTCTCCGGTCTCCAGCCGTCAGAACCAGCTGAAGGAGCAGGCACAGCAGGTGCTGGTGTCTCCAGGTAATCTGCCAGAGGAAGCCGAGTGCCTCACGGTGCCCAAGTACAAGAGGGACCTGGTGCAGAAGCTGAAGATCCTCCGCCAGGAGCTGTCCCAGCAACAGCCCCAGGCAGGCCACTGTCGTATAGAAGTGTCCCGCGAGGAGATCTTTGAGGTCAGTATATAAAATGAGTGTTATAATTGTCATTTGAGGACTGGCATATTAGACTGTATACCGTGGGTATGATCTCACAACACATTGTTCTAATATAGTTGTGTTAGCAACCGGTTTATAATCTCAATAAAGCATCGTGGGGGTTTGTGGTATACAGACAATATAAATCTGCGATGCATTGTGCCTCGAAACCGCTCTTAGCCATGGTATATTGGCCGTATACAACACCCCTGAAATGCCTCATTCCTTAATTGCAAAGCCTCAAACACACCTACCGCATCATTGGTTTTCGTAGGACCACTGCATTTGCCTTGCACAGGCAAGTGTGTTCATTGTTGTACGCATTGGATCAAACCTCTGCAAACTTTTGTGCAAATAATAGCAACAGGTGGATGTTAACCTTTTGTTGCACATGGACCCAGATGATGCATGCTTTCTATTCTGTTGATTGACACTGTAGGTACGATTGAGGTGTTAATCATAACCATAGTTATTCTGTATTACTGTTACAGAAGTTGACTATCCATATTTTGGGATAGTCATCATCTTGGGAAATATGCCTCTGGTTTACAGTTTATGTAAAATGTAGTTATTTTGAAACCTACAGCAAAGACTTGGGTTGAAACCTACAGCAAAGACCCACTCCTCAAGGCTTGTCACCCTTCAATCAAAGCGTTATTTGACACACTAGGGTTGTTACTTATTATTTGCTGATGATGATTTACAGCTGTTGTGGATAGTGGTGAAATCACAGTGTTTTGTTATATTTCCCCTGGTCTCCACTGGAGTACACAGCGCAGTGAGACACGCCATTGCATTGCTTGTTTTTAAATGGCCATTTAAATATGCCTTGTTGGCTCTTTCATGATCTACCACGGACTGAATCTCTGGGCCTAACCCAGTTCCATTTCACAAAGTTATTGTTGGCTCACCATAAGGCCCATCATTCAGCCTGAAACCCAATAACTGCCAAACAGGCAAAGACACGCTTTTCTTTCCCACCAAGTCAAGCCGTCATTTATGATTTAGGGAGGCTGAACTGCCTCGTTGATGGTATCCATAACTGGATAGGGGCACCTGGTCTCTGTTGACCAACACCATTCCACTCCAATTGAGAAAGCGTTGACAATCGCTGGCATGGATCAAATCCGTGTGCCAGTTAGGTTGCAGATGAAGGCAGGCTTTGCATGAAAGCTGAATTACAGTAACAATGCAGCAAATGCGCTTAACCAGATGATCTGAAATGATATTTTTCTCATTATTTCACCGGGTAAGTATGATATGAACGCATTCTTATTTACAGCAGCAACCTGGGAACAAACTGGGATTAACTGCCTTGCTCAGGGACAAATCGAGAGGATTATTCACCTTGCTGGCTTGGGAATTAGAATCAGCTATCTTTTATTTACTGACCCACAACTCCTGACCATCAGGCTACCCGGCTAGCCCAAATCTGCACTTGGTTACTTAATCTTCTTAAAATGTAGTCAAATTTCACCATGTTTTCACATATGAGGGACTGTGTGTACGTTAACAAAATATTTGTACGCTGCCAAAAGAAGTAGGCAGTTTCACTATTCCTTTCAAATATGTTTCATATTAGGGGTAGCCTAATATAAGAGCTAATCCATTTATATTGTTTGTCGCTTTTAACAGTTGTTAACCAATGTGTTACCAGTCTTATACATTTTACTGACCAACAATTGACCCTCCTTTTCAACCGCTCTAGAGAAGATGTACTATGCTATGAACCGTGTTTGGGCAGAACAATGGAATAATGTTTTATTGTAGACATTGCCCAACCCTGCACCAGAATCCTCTGTGATGTGTGAAGATAGTATGTTCAAACCCAAAGCAGACCTCTGATGTGCTCTCCCCAGTGGGGGAGGTTTTGTAGTCTGGGAGGTGCGGCGTCTCATCAGAGCAGCAACACCTGCAACAGACTACATGACCCTCGTAAAGTATGTGATGGAATGTGCTGGAACAGCCTCGTCTGTTAATCTGAAGGTAGACATTTTTGTTGGCTGATCTCAACACGAATGGGAGAGGGGGCAGATGTTAAGGCTAGACATAACTATCACTTTCCCAGATTTGCCAAACTGTTGGAAAGCGTGCGGTGTGGGCAAGTGTCAGCTGGTTGACTGTCAATTAGTCTTACTAAGGCACTACACTAGAGCAGTGGTTCCCAACCCTTTTTGCTCTGCTTGGAGTACCCCTGAAGTACCCCCTCATGTTCATTTCACTAGTACACCTACGGTGTCTTGAGTGTTTTCAAGTACCCCCTGTGGAGAGGCCAAGTACCCCCAGGGGTCCTAGTACCCCTGGTTGGGAACCACTGCACTTGAACCGCCCAGAGCAAGGCACTGCCATCCCCCGTAAAGGAATTAAATCCATGACAGCTGCCATAATGCTCGTGTTATATCACGTCTGTTGGCAGCGTCTAAACGTCACTAATCGGCAAGGTTTAATGCTTGATGGCTGAGGCAGGTTTTTGTTCAGTCTTGTGAATGGAGACAGTTGATGTTAGTGGCTTTCTGGTGTGGCAGGTACAACATCAACATTGATACAGTGCTGGTTGCAAGAACATCACATTGACACAATGCCTAAATTGGAGCTTTAGGGTTAGTGTGTACATTCTATCAAAGACGTGGGCCTTATTTGTCTATAATTATTGTTATTACCTAATCCGCTTTTAATAGAACTGGCCACACATTGTTGGCTTGAGCGTGTCTCTGCAGTGCCAGGTACATGAGGTGAAAACCACTACCCCACCAACTCTCTCCCAGAGTGGCTTTTACTGATCCCACACTGTGTTCAAGACAACTTGTGGGTGGGTTTCACTCCTTTTTGTCCTCCGCTTTGAGCAGTTTATAATAGCTCAAGTCATTGTTTTCAATGTTTGGCCTTGTTAGAGACACACAAGGTGACACACAGGTGAAAATGGCAATTAAATTTGAATTTCCCAAACCTGTGGCTTTTTAAATTGCAAGTAGTGTCTGTGTATAAATAGTCAGTGAGTTTGTTGGCACACACGTGGATGCACTATGCAGGTTAGTTACTGAGCCATGGGGAGCAGGAAATTACTGCCAGAAGACTTACGTAACAAGGTAACAGAACTTTATAAAGTCTTGCAAATGCCAGTCAGTACTGTTCATTCACATGTTAAGTGGAAAATTCTGGGGTTTCTTGATTCCAAGCCAAGGTCAGGTAGACCAAGAAAGATTACAGCCCAAATTGTTTTGGATACAAAGAAAAACCCACAGGTAACCTCAGGAGAAATACAGGCTGCTCTGGAAGAAGACTGTGTGGTTGTTTCAAGGAGCACAATATGACGGTACTTGAGTAAAAATGAGCTCCATGGTCGAGTTCCCAGAAAAAGCCTTTTCTGCACCAATGCCACAAAAAAGCCTTGTTACAACAGATCTGACAACACCTTGGTACGCCTCACAGCTTCTGACATACTGTAATTTGGAGTGATGAAACCAAAATAGAGATTTATGGCCACAACCATACGCACTATGTTTGGATAGGGGTCATCAAGACATATAGTGAACAGAATACCAGCCCCACTGTGAAGCATGGTGGTTAGGGTTAACCCTAAAGGCACAGTGAATCTCATGCAAGACGCCCCAAGACTTTGCATGATGTGGAGGCATTTTGCAAAGATGAATGGGAAGCTACACCAGCTGCAAGAACTCTGGGCCTCATAGACAACTATTACAAAAGACTGCACGCTGTCATTGATGCTAATGGGGGCAATACACAGCATTAAGAACTAAGGGTATGCAGACCTTTGAACAGGAGTCAGTAAATTTTTATCTTTGTTGTCATGTAATGTGTGTCATTCTGTTATGACCTACAGTTGAATGTGAATCCTATAAGAAATAAGTGTTTTGCCTGCTCAGTCATGTTTTCTTTACAAATGGTACATAAATTACCAATTCTCCAAGGGTATGCAAACTATTGAGCACAACTGTATTGAACTTTACTGTCTGTCCTTTACTGTCTGCTCCAGGTAGCAGGAAAGAACAATGATTGAGCTTTATTTCCAAATATAGTCGCAGAAAATAAAGAATATTGAAAGCATGCTTATGTCTGCAAGAAAATGTCATGGGTGCTGAAGTGAAACGGTCATCCCCTTTATAGGATAATATTTTGCCTAATAGCATGGCATTCAGTGACATTCAGTCAAACAGGCATCAAGAATTTAACAATTCTGCACGCTTTTGGAGTTCTTATTTCATGGAGTGCTACAAAGGCCATTTATGCAACATTTACATGTTTTTTTAATGCCACATAAATGGCATATGACTGGGATTTATGAAAATAACCTGCTGTTGAACACAAGCAATAACCCATGCCAATGAAGCGAAGGGACAAACATACTGTACAATGTTTAGGTATTATAGGCTTCAGTAAGGTATTAAACAAAGGTTTCCGTGGTGCTGACCAGTGATGAAGATAATGACTAAGTTACTAAACGATGATGATACATTTTAGGAAGCTAATGATCTTCTGTGGCCAAAGGATGCTTTCTGGTGTAGTATTTCGAATGCCCTTTAATGACAAACACAATAGAAAATACAAAGGATTTTGTTGCTGTTTATTTTTTAGTACATTTAAACATGATGTATTCTTTCCAGCTGTGGCCATATACAGTAGTTTATTTACCAGTAGGTCTTAGTTGTTATGATCCTTGTCATGACAGTGATGTGTCTGTTATAGGAGTCTTATCGACAGGTGATGAAGATGAGGCCTAAGGACCTGTGGAAGAGATTGATGGTGAAGTTTAAAGGGGAGGAGGGGCTGGACTACGGTGGGGTGGCCAGGTAGGAATAACCAGCAAAGCCTGAAAAGGCCTTTTTAACACCAACTGAAATGTTACTTTTGAACAGGCCGAGAGACCATCAGAAACGACTGCCATGTTCTGATTCTTTGTCTTCTTTGTGTACAGGGAGTGGCTGTATCTTTTGTCCCATGAGATGCTGAATCCATACTATGGCCTGTTCCAGTACTCCCGTGACGACATATACACCCTACAGATTAACCCCGACTCAGCCGTAAACCCTGTGAGTCAATAGCCCAAATAGTCCCACTCCCCTTTCTGTGATGATTCTAACGACCTTTCCCTTATTTGCTCCATATACCGCCTTCCAAAAAAAAATGTACTCACAAAATACGCCATCCATGTGATTTGTGTGGGTCCCTGGCTCTAAGAATAGCAGTAAGTTATTATTCACTAAGGGCTCCCTTACTGTTTTGAGAGAGGGGAAATCTGATTTTTTGTGCAAATTTCCCGAAAACCGTAAATGACTTCCGCTAATGTTTGAGATTCATGCATGCAGCTCATTTCCGATTATGCACTGGGTTGCTACATCACGGTCATTCAGATGACTGGGGGAACATCGTCTAAATTGAGTCTGTCCTGAATTAGTGTATGTTCTCCACTGATCAGTTGTGACTGCGGTTGTTTGTGCGTCCCTCCCCAGGAGCATCTGTCCTACTTCCACTTTGTGGGTCGTATCATGGGCATGGCGGTGTTCCACGGTCACTACATCGACGGGGGCTTCACCCTGCCCTTCTACAAACAGCTTCTGGGTAAACCCATCACCCTGGATGACATGGAGTCCGTGGACCCGGACCTCCACAACAGTCTCGTCTGGATCCTGTAAGTAGGAAGGAAATCGTAACAAGCATTTGGCCAGACCCAGATGTTCTCACACCAAAACCAACGTGGTTTCTGGGGCAAGACATACTTCGAATGAGTTGACGGTCATCTCGGTCAGTGGACAGTCGTTTTCGCCCTCTGCCAGTCTCTAGCTTTACTGTCCCCAATTTTTGTTGCTTGACCTTGTTCTTACGAATAAGCGTCTTTGAAATTTTCAGGATGGAAGCAACCTGACGCTCACTGTGTCTCTCTGCCAGTAAAGCCAGAATTGAACCCTTCTTTTCCTGACTCAAAGCTTTTCTTTTAAAATCTTTTGTCATGCTGAATATATATTTTTTTTTAATTCATATTATCTTCGAGGTACTGCTTGCACTGTTTTTGCTATCCAGCTGGTCCAATTGCAAGAGGATAGTGATGACCAAAGCAGTGGTTTTCATACTTTTACTCATAAAATTTTATTTGGTTCAGGTAATCACCTAATCAGTACTTCATTATGTTAGAAGAGGTGTGCCTGTATTGATATTTAACAGACACTGGAATAGAATGGCTGCCATACATGTCGATATGCTGAATCAAGAGTGGTGTCAAATATTTTTCCAGAGCTGAATTTAAAACACAACCTGACCATCCGCTAGTTGAAAAAAATATCTACATGTATTCAACAGGACAGGAATTGGTCAAACTGTTTCAATTATGGAAGAAAAAAGCATATTCCAAAAGGCATGTTAGTCAAGTTGACCAACAGACAATTGAATTAAATAAATGCAGGCTTCTGGATTTTCATTAGTGTAAACCCTTGTGGTCTATGGTAGGGTTTTCTTTAGTTTAAAGTCAAATTTAAAGTAAAAAAAAAAAACTTTCTTGGTCATGTATCTAAACATGTTTTATGTTCAGCCATACAAATGTGTTCTTTTCCGGCATCATCTCTCTGTCTAACCCCCTTGTCCGTCTGCTTCGCTCACATCTCAGGGACAATGACATTACAGGAGTGCTGGACCACACCTTCTGTGTGGAGCACAATGCCTACGGGGAGATCATACAGCACGAACTCAAACCCAATGGCAAGAGCATTCAGGTCACTCAGGACACTAAGAAGGAGTATGTCAGGTGAGTGCCGTCACCTGGCTGTATTCCTCCAGACATTTGACCAGAGAGTGGAGGGTGTTGGGAAGGCCTCTGTAATACCCCTCATAGAGGCTCAGAACTATGCGGATGTGAAGACTTGACGTTCCGGTATCCCTGTCCCTCGCCAGACTCTATGTGAACTGGCGTTTCCTGCGAGGCATCGAGGCCCAGTTCCTGGCCCTGCAGAAGGGCTTCAACGAGGTCATCCCACAGCATCTCCTCAAGGCCTTCGACGAGAAGGAGCTGGAGGTATGACGGGCAGCACTGTCCATTTACACGTGAGACCACTTTCCTCCACTCCTCCCCGCCGGTTCCCTTTGGTTTGACATTTCGTGTCGTCTTCAGCTCATCGTTTGTGGCCTGGGTAAAATTGACATCAATGACTGGAAGTCCAACACGAGGCTGAAGCACTGCACCGCTGACAGCAACATCGTTAAGTGGTTCTGGAGGGCCGTGGAGTCTTACGACGAGGAGCGCCGGGCCAGGCTGCTGCAGTTTGTCACCGGCTCCTCCAGGGTGCCCCTGCAGGGCTTCAAAGCCCTCCAAGGTACCCTCTCCCTCCTGGGGCTTCCTAGCCCTTCCCAGTCCTTCCCAGTCCTTCCCAGTCCTTCCCAGCCCTTCCCAGCCCTTCCCAGCCCTTCCTAGCCCTTCCTAGCCCTTCCTAGCACTTCCCAGCCCTTCCCAGTTCTTCCTAGCCCTTCCCAGCCCTTCCCAGTTCTTCCTAGCCCTTCCTAGCCTTTCCCAGCCCTTCCCAGCCCTTCCCAGCCCTTCCTAGCCCTTCCCAGTCCTTCCCAGTCCTTCCTAGCCCTTCCCAGTCCTTCCTAGCCCTTCCTAGTCCTTCCCAGTCCTTCCTAGCCCTTCCTAGCCCTTCCCAGCCCTTCCTAGCCCTTCCTAGCCCGTGCTGATCCCATGTATGCGGGCGTTAATACTGATTGTTATGACGTTCATTGTGACGGCGTTGCACGTAGATACCAGAAGAGGACGGAGGTGGTTATGGGTGGTCCGTACTCTAATGTAGCTGGGGCAGCTCAGTGGTCTTGACCTAGAACGGGGCCAGGTGTTGATGTTTTTCGCTGAACCCACAGCGCGGACAGGCTCAGCATGGGCCAGTAGGTCCAGTCTGGCGCACTGTGAACCACAGCTCTTCCTGTCTGACGTGCAGCATCCTTCCGCTCCTTCACGTGAAGTAACGCTGCTGCCAGTGTATATGTCAGGGTCAGCGTAGGACAAACAACAACGACATGCACCAACAGTGCGCTGTATTTGGGGTTCCACCTGGTGCCACTGAGCGCAGAGCTGGCTACGCCGTGCACTACTGTCTTGTGTGTGACTAAGGTGGGCGCTCTGTTGTTGAGCTTCTCAGTAACTCTGTTGATTAAATTCAGGCGCGGCGGGCCCACGACTCTTCACCATCCACCAGATCGACGCCAGCTCCAACAACCTGCCCAAAGCCCACACCTGGTGAGTGTCAATCTTCCCTGGCCCTGCAACCTGACTTCCAGGCACTTAGAACAGTAACAGTAAGCTTTAAGTCCGAGGTTGGCTGATTGGTTTTGCCCCTGACCCAATTTTCATTTACAAAAAATTGCTCCAACACAAACACGGTGTTATCAATTATTGTTAATTTTTCTTGAAATAGGAGCTTTGACAGTCACTTAAAACAGTATTTGACTGATTTCTAGTCATGTTTCAGTCTAAACAAGGTATGGTTCCGAGGTATGGTTCTGTTAGTTACAAGCAGGATTTGCAGCTACTGGAGGTTATGAATGTAGCTGCTTTTGGATTCAGTAAATGTATATGCTAACCATAAGTATGAAGATCTCCTATTGCCAAAGGCTCACATTCAAGTTAATCTTGCCTTCCTCTCATTGTTCAGTTTCAACCGGATCGACATTCCTCCCTACGAGCACTATGATAAGCTTTATGACAAGCTTCTCACTGCCATCGAGGAGACGTGCGGCTTTGCTGTCGAGTGAAACACTGCGAACGCAGCAGTCGGCAGGAATAAGGAGCGAAGGAATGGCCCCACCATCCAGTCCACCCAGGGAAAGAAGGGGTGTCAGCGGTCCCATGGCCCAAGGAGGGGAATGTGACCCGGCCAAGAGGGGGAGCCAGAGGACACCAGAGCTAGTTGTCTGGTTCTGTCCAGTGGTTTCCCCTCATGTCCCTTCTTTTTACAAAATAAAAAAACATTTTCAGCTGCTAATAATTCAAACTATTTACTAACTTGTAAGACCTGCATAAATTGCTGGCTCTTCCCTTTTTTGTAAGTTCCTTTTTAACGTTATGAAACCAGTCAGTATTCCATTTAACCCCAGACCATCTTACCAAGCTGTACAGGAGATCTACACCTGAACAAAACAATGGCCACAAAAACAACACTGGTATCACTGTTTTGATGGAGTACCGGGTTATCCACAACACTGAACTATGCATGTATGTTTGGAGGCACAAAGGCTCTTTAGGGCCGGAGTCCATCTCTTCCACCGAAGCCTCTCGTGGGTTTCCTGTCATCACACAGAGGCTGGATTTTGGAAAACGTGTTCAGAACTGGATCTTATGGAGATACAGATCCCCACCGTCTATTACACTCCAAAGAAAGCAAGGGCCTCTTCTCACGCGCTTCCAAGCAATCAGAGCTGAAATCTGTCCCATGTCTGGCACCTAAGCTTTTTTGAAAATGAAATGGATAAATCGCATGAATGGTGTTATTTTTATATAGCGGGAAAATAAAAAAATAAACACTAAAATTATATAATATATATAATTTATTGCTGTTATTCCAGAAATCTTTTCCATTATTCCAGAAGAAAAATACTAACTTTTTAGATGTTCAAAATCTAACTGTTTAACAAGTTGTGAAAACAGCTTGAATTGAATTCACCTAGATTTCTGTGGGGGAGATCTTTCCATGGCCTCTTTACACGGTAAGCTGACAGGTGGTCTTAAAGGCAGATTGTCTAGTACACACAGTCCTCTGAGTGCCATTATACATTTGACAGAATCTTTTCAGTTGTTTAGATATTAGCTGAACCTTTAAATTCTGGTGACGTCATCCAGTAGGTACATATGGTAGTGTGTGCACAATGCGTTCCATGGGTCCTTCTTATGAAAAGGTAGACCAGTGGAAAGTCCCCTGCTACTCTGAGGCATTTTGTTAGGTGAACATTTTACGTAATGGACATTTCTTTAAGTGCTACGTTTGTCATTCTGGCAAATAACTGCTTCTGGTTGTTGTCTTCTGGTGCTAAATTCAATAGCTAATTTATTTCATGAGATTGGCTAAATTGGTGCATGGAGAAGCAAACTAAAATACTGCATCGAATTGAACAGACATCATTCAGACCTAAAGCTACAATCTCAGGAGATGTCATATTATTTGTTGTACAACTTCTGAGCTGACCTGGTCGGACACAAACCATTTGTTTCTGACGGTTGGATGTCTTATATACAGTACATTGTTTAGGGGCTAAGATGTCCATTTGTCATTTGTAAATGTAACCTAAAAAAAGACCATGATGTGTTTTTTCTGTTTCTACATCAAACAAAAATATAAATGCAACAATATGAGAGATTTCGCAGAGTCACATTTCATCTACGGAAATTTAAATTAATCCAATAGGCTCACTGGAGAAATAATATTTTTGTAGCTATGGAGTATTTCCAGGATATTTTCTTTCAGCTCATGAAAAATGGGACCAACACTTCACATGTTGCATTATTATTTTTCTATATGCATCTATCTCCTTATTGGCTATAATTTAAATCAAAATAAATGAAATGTACCCCTGTTTATACTCGCCTGAGTCTAGCTCTCCTTTTTTTACACTGCCTTTCTACAGTAGCAATCTGACCGTGGACTGTTCTATAAGTTTGGATACATTTAAAATGCTCATCTATTCTTTTTGTTTGTGTCTGCTAAGTGAAAATGTAGCCATTGAAAATGTCATCAGATGGTGCTTTGTATTCTGATTTGAAATTGTTCATATGTGGATCTCAAACTTTTATTTAAGTAGAAATATTCTCACAAGGAATGCACACAACTATCAGTCTCCGTATGTAATAGGTGATATGTCTATTTACATACCAGATAGCTTATGTACTGAAGGATTTTTTATATATAACATTTACTCTACAGTCAATTGCACACTGATCTCCTTACAGTCTGTTTTTTACATCTCAGTTTGCAATACACCTTAGCTGCTTCTATAAAAAAATTGAACCTTTTATTAACAAGTCAAAGTTGAGATGCAGCTTTCTGTTGCTTCGTTTTTTTAGCATGATCCACTAGCAGTACTATATCTCTTATAGCTGACTGATGCAATTTGATGTACGTAACACTATCATTTTTGTAAGAGTTTTATTTTTGTGTGTAATTAGTCAAATAAACGTTCTTTTGTCTACTGATATGGCAGCTTGTACATCGTGTCTTTATTCAGAATGCTTAAGCATCCCTATCTCCCGGATCGGCTAATCAGAAACTGTCTTTGAGAACAGTTTAGCACAAGAGTTGTATTGTCTGCCAGTGTGCCTCTGACTTTGGATCAGAAGAATTGTTGCTTAAAAAAGGGTGAAGGTTGACATTGGTCACCTTAATCAACAATCATCTGGCATAGTAAATGCATGGCTAAATGGTTGTTATTATAATACTACACTTACACGTTAGGGCCTTGTTTACATGGACATAGTAAAGACAAATGGGAGTTAATCTAAATAAGGAAACATTTTGCTAGAGGTTTTTCGGAACATTCATTGGTTTAGGGCAGGTACAAGCACTAACACTGATCATAAAGTAATTGAGAGAGCAACCGGCCTGTTTAAAAGGCACACTCCACCCTCTCCTTTGGGTAAACCAGTCACTTTCATTTCTGCCTTCAGGACAGATCTGTCTCAAAACACCCTTGAGTGAACTCCGATGTGCAGCTGGACACTATTGAAGCATATTGCGTCTTCTGTGAGTTGGAGTGATTATGTTGGGAAAAAATCCAGCAATGAACTGAAGTGGAGGGTAGTTGTGTACATGTGGCAAAAAAAAACCTTTGGGCTTAGATGGACGGTCCAAACTGAGACATTGGGGCTACATTCATATACTAAGTGATTTGTTTTCCTTACAAAATACAGCAGATATGGATAACGAAATACTTAATGACTAACTTGGATGTCGTTTGTAGATATCAAAATAATAAAATCTGTGTTCATGTACGGTTTGAGGGTAAAGTAATGCCACAGTCCGCCATCAAATAGTAAAGAAATATAGGTTAGCTTTCTAGATGAAGCCAACAAAGCACAACAAAATGACTCAGTGTTAGAAAACCAATAATTAGTAAAGAACAAATTGCTCTTAATTAATTATAAGTATAAAACGGAAAAGAAAAAGGCACGTCTGAACTAAATATTAACTAACACAAAACAAAACAATAAACAGGCTTGTGGCCTCTATATCCCAGACTGACCATTACTTTTGATGGCAGCATCTGATGTGTTCATGTTTATCATGAATAAGTCTTACACACAACTAAACCTGGTTGCTGCCACCTGGGGGTTGAAGCGTGGAAGTGTTTTTCCAGCTGACCCTAACCCTCTTATTAGATACCTGAAGTTAAATAAATGTTCTCCATACATAGTGTAAAGAATTGCCTGCCATAATATGGATGTGTATTTATCCTAGAGTAAATGGGGCACCACCTATTCCTATGTTGGTAGGAATTGTTTGTTAAACGTGAAATTGTACTTATCCCAAATACAATTGAAAGGTAATTATATATATTTTTAAATAGAAGTATTGGTTTGAAGGCGTCACAGGCAACTCTTATCCAGGGTAAACTATGGTCCTCTCCTTTGGAACAGACTGCCTGAAAATCAGATTTTCTCAATTTTAACAATTTTATTTATGTATTCACACTCTATATTAAAACGTGAAGTTACCAGGAACCCATTATCCTCCTGTGCTATCATATTCCAGAACTGCAACCAACTGGAGTGTCCAGAAGTGCAAGATGTCGAGTGCTCTGAGACATGGCCATGGTCAAGAAGGCTGAAACACGGCCAACACTGAATAAGATTTGAAATGTACTGTATAGATTGGGCAAAGAAATACCTGAAGACCGATTTCCCAAAGTTTTTTTTGACAGATTAAATTAAAGTGACTCTTTATGGACCCGATGAATGGGCCTGTGGCTGGATCACTAATGGACACATGGCACCACTTCAGTCAGGTGCCAGCCAGGTGGAGGAGGGGTACTGGAATGGGCTGCAATCATTAAGGATTGGACCTTTTCAGGTTGAAGATGGATGAAAACCCAACTCCCAAACCTACTGCCAGTTTCTGGGAGATACTTTCTTCAGTGGTATAGGAAGAAGTCCTCAGCATTCAAGAAGACCATGATATTTATTCAGGACAAAGCTCCATCATGTGCTTGGAGTTTGTAATCCACTGCTTGGCTAGGAAGCAAGGGCCTCAAAGATGCCTGAATAATAATCTGGCCAACTTCCTCACCTGGCTTAAATCCTACTGAGAACTTGTCAAATGTGAGATTTACAGTCAAGGAAGACAATACACCTCTTTGTACAGCATTTGGGAGGCTGTGGTTGCTGCTTCAGCGAAAGTTGATTGTGAACAGATCAAGAAACTGACAGACTCCATGGATGGAAGGCTCATGGCAGTTATTGAAAAGGGTGGTTATTGGTCACTGAATATTTTTGAAAGGACAAAAATATGAATTGTCATTTTGTGTAACTTATTTGTTACACTTACTTAAATAAATTGAATAAACACATCAGTTGGGAGAATTCTTTTTTTAATTAGTTGCCCAATAATTCTGCACACCAATTGCTTAATAATTCTACACTCTTATGTATTCCACTGAGAACAATCCAAATTATATTTGTTAAACATTCAGGTATTTTGGATTGACTGAGAGCATTGTGTTTGTTCAACAATAAAATGACTCTTGAGGAATAAGATTTGCCTAATAAAATTCTATAATTCTACATTCCCCCTCAACGTCTGTACTAAAAACTGTTAGAGCCTCTGGTTCAGCTATGAACAACCTTAGTTTGAAACAGCTTGACACTTGTATCACATGGGATGGGCTTATGCTTGGAGTAGTGAAGTCAATGTACAGTCTTAAAGGTGCACTTCGGTCAAATAACCCATCTGAAATCCCTTACCAACTGAAAAGATTCCCTTTGCAAACCAATCACTGGTTTAGAAAACAAAATAACAATTTTGAACATCTGATACTAGACCACTAAGAGCAATGCAGTCCTTCCCCCAAATCATCCCTCTCTCTAAACCATCCCTCTCCCTAAACCAGGCTTCTCCCTAAACCACCTCTATCCCTGCACACCTGAAGGTCATTATGATAGGGATTGGTATTGATATGTGTTACAGACCGATGTCACTTTTTAAACCTTTTTGTGTTTTTTTTGGAGGAGCTAGGCAATTTCATTGGGTTGACCAGAGTGCAACTTTACACTGTATTGCTTCCACACAATACTGTACATCCCTTATTCTGTGGATCCCCATCTCTTCAGGTGATTGAAAGCACTATTGCACTATTGTGTCTTAGGGCAAAACACTCACAGCTCATTGCTGTGTAGCGCCTGCTGCTATTTAATATGATAAAGGCTTAGACATGGAGGCGGGTTATAGTGATTTGCAATGTTAACAGACATATTGTAGCAGTAGACCAACATGATTATTCAAATGATTATTAAATCAATGCGTCGATTTAACAGTCATTTAATTATCTGTCATTTAAAACTTATGGTTCAAGAAAGATTTTAAACTTATCAAGGGAGTATGTTCCTTTCAAGGTTGAGAAAGAAAGGCTTTTTTGTATAAGGTGCAGAATATAGTCTGTGAATTGAAACTTTACTACAGCTGTTTTAATGTAAAATGTGATTCCTGTATCCAATAATTGCAAGGCACATTATGATGCAAAACGATGTATAAAGATGCACCAGGAAGTGGGGTTTGAGAAAATTAGGGAACCATACTAGATTTTTCTCCCAGATGTCTGTCTGTTTGGTATCCTTGGATGTCTGTTATGTCTGCTTTTATCTTTGTCAATAAAGCATATTGTATCCTGGAAACAATCCTGATTTTTCTTCATTACTGACCTTCCTCAGTACGATGGGATTATGACAATAAAGGCAGTAGGAAACCTAAGAACAGTGCCAATAAAATATGAATGGCAACTGTCATGCTTAATTCTAGGCCAAATGGCCAAACTATGCCAGGCCATCTTCGAGCAAAAATATGACCGCTATGACTTTTGCAAACCCATAATAAAATGAATCTTTTGCAATTTCCACATATGAAACTATTTATTTTTATAACAGATAAGGTAATTGACAGTAGA
Source organism: Esox niger (assembly GCA_016801105.1). Taxonomy (NCBI): domain Eukaryota; kingdom Metazoa; phylum Chordata; class Actinopteri; order Esociformes; family Esocidae; genus Esox; species Esox niger. The sequence continues at coordinate 1,240 of JACXGJ010010032.1, read as the reverse complement.
TGTTAATAAAATATGTTAATAAAAGGATGTGAGTCTGAATATGAGGATATTTTGGAATAAGTAAAAGAATAGGGAGAAAAACTAAAATGTTCCATCAAGGAGCTTGGGAGGGTGCTCCAAAATGGAATCCTTGTATTAATGTTCTCCATTAGCGAGATATTTTTTATCTGTGAGATAAATGTATTTTTTCTAACATTACTGTTCCCTGTCTTTCTTTGTAAAACTCTAATGACAGCCATATCTGGAGTAGGTGGCAGTGCTCCCTCACCATGTGTTGTCATTGGTTTTAAATAAAATCTACATTTTAGCTTTCAAATAATCACAGAATGGTCAGGAGTTGAAGAATGAGCCTCCATACCCTGTCATTCTGTACAATGTCATCCAGTCTCAAGGAGAGGATAAAGGGCGGTCAGCGGTAACCATGATGTTGGTGTTTGACATCAATTAGATGACCATTCATAATGTATATATTGAAAAACTCACTAGATTCAAAAACGGGTTCATGGCAGATAGATCTGTCCAATTACTTGTCCATTACATTATGAGAGAGAGAATAAAATCCATCTTCCAGAGGATCCTAATTCTATCGAGGTAACTTAGGATGTTCTAGTTCAAGATATTTAGTCATGGCGACAATACAACTGCCAGTGACTCTGGACAGCTATATCTATGGCTCTGTGTGTCTGATTGGAAAATTGCAATGACCAGAGTGTTCTCTTAGCTGTCCTCTTCCAATTTATCAAACGTTTCTGTCACAAACTGTCACAAACACCTGAAACAACAAAATATTTCATTTAATGTTACATCAAGGTGATTTAACCAACATGCTCATTATGCCCTGATTAGCTCCATAGATTTCAAGCTAGTGGTGGCAAATGTTAGCTGAAGTTTGCCATGGCTATTCAAAGAAAACGATATCAAGAATTACTGTATATCCAGGACCATAGACTAATTTCAGTGTGAAGAACAATCTAACATCCAGTTGTACAAAGTGAAATTATCCGTTAACATAACTGAGATAAGATGTGAAGAAGTGGCTATATGCTGACTTATTACAGGGAATATTTGCACCTATGCGCATGTACACACAAACAATATCATTCATTCATTAATTCAAACAATACCCAAAACTTGTTGTTTGTTAATGTCTTTCTGTCTCCAACCATTAGGTGAAACAAGTTCCATCTACTGTGTTAGTAACACTGCTACATTTAACATTTAATATTTGAACATGGTGAAC
>JACXGJ010010031.1:0-22807 GCA_016801105.1 Esox niger | reverse complement strand
CGGGACGGGCAGGGGAGGCAACGCGGCCGGGACGGGCAGGGGAGGCGCAGCGACCGGGACGGGCAGGGGAGGCGCAGCGACCGGGACGGGCAGGGGAGGCCAGTCCTTGGCGGTGGGCGGCGACGGAGGCGGCCAGAGAACGCTTCTTTCCCTGAAAGGTAAGATCTCTGACTTGTAATATTATTTGTATCTAAAGGTAATTAATGGCAAAGGCATTGGTCTGAAATGTGATTTATGGTGTGGTTTTTGCAGTGCAATAATAACATTACCAGTGTTTTCAGAAAGAACCACTGTGACCAGTCCTTAGCACACACAATACCCAAGTGTATAATTGAAATGACTATGGATATATTATTTTTAAATACCCAATGATTTAAATAAACTAAGAGGTTTGGCCATTTCCCAATTTTCTTTTTCTGTTTCTGTTTTTACTCTCATAGTTTTTTTAGTTAAGCCATGCTTCTCTAAACAGCCATTCAGCTGAAAGCCATAATAATTTATCAGAAGACAAATGCCCATATCGACGACACCTGGTTACTCATAAACGTTACAGAGCTTGTGTTTTTTGTTATTATTATCATAATTTCACCGTTACTGAATCAGGCATGCTGAAACAGAACCCAATTCTCATTTATAATTGAGGACCTGTCCGGATCCACTATGATCTTTTCTTTTTAGTGACAAAGGTACAGAAGGAAATGATAATTTGCAGGCGGACCAAGTTCATCCTGGGATTGGTTTCGCCAGATCTCTTGTGCTATGCCTTTATGAAAAATCTCAATTCCAACCTCACCGCCAGCATTCTCCACCCAGGAGGTTCCCTGACCCTTCAGGACGAGAGGAACCGTCTGCTAAGAGCATGAGTCACACAGATCACAAAGGAACAACGTCTATGTATTATGTTCAACTGGCTGGACAACCAGATCCATCCCCCAAAATATATTTGGGTTGAACCACAAGACGACAGAGAAACACTAATAGCATCCAATCAAGAATGGCCTTCAACAGAACTGGCCCCTGGACCGTTCACCCTCATTACATCTGTGTCCCCAGGCCCATACCATGTAGAATATCCACACGAGTACCACTTCCTCCTGGATGAACCAGAGAAATGTCTGGAGGAAAACCCCTTCCTGGTTCTGATGGTACCGGTGGAGCCCTTTAACAGAGTGGCACGGGACACCATCCGTAGTACTTGGGGCAGTGAGAGGCAGGTCCTGGGCAAAGAGGTGCGCCTGTTTTTCCTTCTGGCACTGCCAGGAGGAGACGGGGCCGACCTGCTTAATAAGCAACTGATACAGGAGAGCAGAGAGCACCGAGACCTGCTACAGAGCGACTTCATCGACTGCTACAAAAACTACAACTACATGACAGGACAAGTGGCATTCCAAGCGGTTCTTCAGAACTCCACTTCCAAATGGTACCTTCCCTGGGAGGCTTTTCCTGAACCTGTGTACCCACCCTACGCTCTGGGCCTGGGCTATGTGTTCTCCATGGACCTCCCCAGGAAGCTTGTGGAGGCGTCCAGGCATGTTAAAGCCGTCTACATAGAGGCTGTGTACCCGGGTCTGTGTATGAGACACCTGGGCCTCCAGGCGTCTGTCCCACCAAGTGAAAACCTCTTTCAGGGACGGGTCTGGGCCAAGGACCACTGTCACTACATGGCTGTGATCAGAACTATCCTCAACACTCCAGAACAACTGGATATATTGGAAAAACCTGGATGCATGTAAAAACAAAGGTTTATCAGTTCACCACATTTATTCTTATAATAAAATTTGAGGTTGTGACCTAAATGTCTGTAATCAAAACAGCTCAAATACTCATGACAAGTTAGACCGTTGGGCCGTCAACTGAATGCAGTGTAGCATCTACCATTAAGGACATTCAGGTCACAACCTCAAATTTTATCATAAGAATGAATGTGGTGAACTGATAAACCTTCATTTTTATATGCATCCAGGTTTTTCTTTCACAGTGTGTACACAACTGGGTTCCCTGAAAAGATTGTTGTATTGTAGTTTCCTTGACTTGTTAACTGTACCTGTAAATTAGAAGGGTCTAATGATATATTTTGTGAAATACTTTCTTTTATATCAGTACAGTGACTGACAGATGGAAATATATCCAGCCAAACAAAGCTAAAGTATTTCATTTAGTGTAAAATAGTGAATAGTGTAAATTCCAGAAGTTTTTAATTATGAGTGGCAGGTGTCCTTATAATTTTACCCACAAAAATATTGAAAGAGAATTATGCTGTGTCCCAAGGTGAAACATAAGGTATACAAGAATGAAATATAAAGATTATTTCATTATTTTCTAGTTCCATTTCAGTAAAAATTCTCTTATCACAAACAATTTTTTGTATTTATTGTTATTATTATTATATATAACTTGGAGTGTCCTTAAAATGGCTTTTCACCCTGTTTGTTAGTTTCAGTTCCTCTTTAATTAAAAGGCCCCTTTACACAAACAGATCTCAAACAGGAAGTACGTTTCTTTGGTGGGTAAAGAACAGCACCAAGCAAGTAGTTAATATTGGTTCAATCTATTGTTCAATATTTCATGATGTTAGTATGTATTTCTCAAGGTACTGAAAATATATCAAATATATATTTCTAAAATATGTTTGATGCAGAAGTTCAAATTCTGGCCAAGTGTTCATCATTCTAATTCAATGTTACGCACAGTGTTGTGGCAAACACATGACTATCAGCTTCCACTTTGTTAGAGCTATTAATGTCAGAAAATCCTACTATTTACATAATATATTTATTCGTAAAATACATATAGACCATACACAATGTCTTAGGAAAACAAGGAACATCATCAAATTGTCACGTCCGCGCCTCCACGAGCGCTCAGCAGAGGGCGCCCGCGCTCCTGAGCTTCAGGTCACCTACTCACACACCTGTCGTCAATCACTACTCACACACCTGTTCTCACTCGCCTCATCACTCGCATACAAATACTCCTCCCTGACACTCCTTCCCTGCCGGGTTATTGGTCTATGTTCGCATGCCATATCTCGCAATTCTCCAACCTTCTGATCGCTATTTCCGTGTATCGACCCCTCGCCTGTTCCCGACTACTCTTCCAGATCCCTGCCTGTGCCTTTGTTTGCCATTCGATCCTCGACCTTCTGCCTGCCCCCGACTACTCTGCCTGTTCCCTGCCTGTCCCTCTGCCGCCAGCTCGATTACCGACCAACCGCCCGTTCCTGACTATTCTGCCTGCCGCCTGCCTGTACTGCTGCCTTCGGTTTGTGAGACATCTCACAACCAGTCCCCGGCTACACCACCTGCCACTCCCCCTTCCTTCCCCATCCGCGCTTGGATCCTTACCTGTGCCCGTGACACAAATACTACAGCCACCCAAGCTACGGTCTGTTCAAACTGCTGCCTCTAGACACGGACTTCCAGGCTCAGTTTTATCCTCACATGAACATCTCATAAACAATCCAAAAGCTCTGGTTTCTTTGTATGTACATTCAATGTACATTACAATATTTGAATGTGCTATTCATAGGCATATTACACTCTATTATATTTATAATATTCAATAATTCTACCCATATTGTTGATATTCTACACTAATTAAAATTGCTACTTTTCACATTTTTATGAATATTTTTGCTTTGTGCAGTGGGGAGAACAAGTATTTGATACACTGCTGATTTTGCAGGTTTTCCTACTTATAAAGCATGTAGAGGTTTGTAATTTTTATCATAGGTACTCTTAGGTGCTTCTTACGGTACAGTCGTCCTGTCCCCTTTGCAGAAAAGAATCCCCAAGAATGTTTCCACCTCCATGCTTCACGGTTGGGATGGTGTTCTTGGGGTTGTACTCATCCTTCTTCCGCCAAACACGGCGAGTGGCGTTTAGACCAAAAAGCTCTATTTTTGTCTCATCAGACCACATGACCTTCTCTCATTCCTCCTCTGGATCATTCAGATGGTCATTGGCAAACTTCAGACGGGCCTGGACGGGCTATGCGCTGGCTTTAACAGGGGGACCTTGTGTGCGCTGCAGGATTTTAATCTATGACGCCGTAGTGTGTTACTAATGGTTTTCTTTGAGGCTGTGGTCCCAGCTCTCATCAGGTCATTGACCAGGTCCTGCCGTGTAGTTCTGGGCTGATCCCTCCCCTTCCTCATGATCATTGATGCCCCACGAGGTGAGATCTTGCATAGAGCCCCAGACCGAGGGAGATTGACCATCTTGAACTTCTTCCATTTTCTAATAATTGCGCCAACAGTTGTTGCCTTCTCAACAAGCTGCTTGCCCATTGTCCTGTAGCCCATCCCAGCCTTGTGCAGGTCTACAGTGTACCCTGTTTTCGTTCGTTGTTTTGATCGTTCTACCCCCATATGTGTTTGCTGTCAGTCCTTGTGAGGAATTGTTTGTGTTTGCAACTCTTCTGGGCCTTCTATTCCTGAGCGTTTGGTTGGCTGAGCTTAGTACCAAAGTAAGTCTGTTTGGTGTCCTGACATTTGCTGCCTACCAACCGCCCCTCCGGATTTCCTTGCTTGTGACTGGGTTTCCTACCTACGCGCTTCCCCTGTAACCAACCACTGGCCTGCCATTTGACTTGGCTGCCGTCTGGACCTGTTGCTCTGCCGCTTTCTCTCCCTAAGAAAGGGGTCCTGCGCTTTGTGCTTGGATCCATCCCTCCATCCAACTATATATATATATATCACCACTTTGTAATAACAAATAAAAAACATTTACATGAAACATTTTGGTTTCATGAAATTTGAGTTCCATAATGCATATCAAGAATGACACATTCCAGTATTTATCAACTGCTTGAACACATTTTTCCAAAACACTTTTTACCAAAAAATATTACCCAGGCCAAACCTGAAATAAAATACACGTTGACTCTCAAAACATTCAATACACGACACAAAATCCACACATCAAAACGTACACATTTTTGTAGAAGAGTTTTGTCGTAACTTAAAAGCCTACCTAAATTTACACCACCAAAGACAACTGCTACACAGGGTTTTGTGGTAACTAAAAGTAGAATTAGGCAGGAAACTGTGTTATTGTTCCCTTCCTGTTTAATGTACTGTAGAAGGACAAACATTTGTGGGACTACGCCCTTCGCAGCATGCCCCACAACCCGGTGTTCCAGGTTGCAATTGAAATGTATAATTCCACACTACGGAAAGTTTTGTCAACCAGTTGACATCCCATTGTAACTCTTCCTCCACATTCAACCTCTTGTTTGAACTGTCAAGAGTAGCTGCCAATATATTTTTTGTTTTATACTTGTCAAGACCATGAACCTGGGACAACACTCGATGTAGATTGCAGCAAGGACTACTGTGATAGATTAGTGAGACAGAGATAACAGAAACTAGGCAGTTGCTCCAAATAGGACATTTGATTCACTGTGGTGAACAGCCACGGCCGGGATCCTTTTAATGATTGATCTGTTTGAGAGAGCGTCAGGAATCTATATCTACTCGGAAACGAGTAGATAACTCTTTTATAAAAAGAGTTATGTAAAAAGAATGGCTTTAATTACTTTTTATTTATAACACACCCTTTTTCCTGGATGTTTCTTGAGTGTAATCAAAACACAACACAAGTTGGAAGGTGAGTAGGGGCTTTGATGAAAAGAAGATATACAGTACGATGATCGGATGATATCTGACGTGCTATGGGAAAGTAATAAAACAAAGGGTCAACAAAATAGTTCATTTCTAGAGAATATGTGGTATCCCTGTATTTGAATATATTTGACATATTCATACATGGCCTCAGTCCATGATATCGCCATCCTCTGTAAGATCCTGTTATTATGGCCAAGCGTTCTGTTTTGAGCATATTCCTGAACACAATCCGACAGTTATCTAGAATCAAGGTCCCTGGGCACAAACGTGTCACAAACCGTCCTTAACCTTCATGTTTCCTATGGCAGGGCTTCCCTGACAGCCCCCCATTTCACATTTAAAACGGTTTTCTTTCAGGGATTATGGTGTGAACGTACACTTTGTTTTAAGTTAATTGTGTTTCAATAACAAACAGAGCATCCATTGGTATTAGTTCACTGGAAGTCATGGTTCATAGGAAAGTCACACCACTCTGTTGAATTCTGGGTAGCTATGACCCTGTAGAAATGGGTGTGTGTTGCCACTTTCTAACTGAGATCGAGTTGAACACCAAAGAGGTGCCTCTTAATGCAACACTTTGAATAGATAATTAGCTCTCTTGGTTGGATTGACGGCTAGGTTCTTGACAACGTGACCACAAAACCTAAATGATCATTTCCGGCAGTGGTTTTATGTGTCGTGTTTTACAGTGATGGTAAACAAAGTGGTCATATTACTTGACTCCTTTAATTTAGAAGCCTGCCGGTCGTCTGTTGTTGTAGATCAGAATGAACAATCATGGAAGGCAGAAGTAAAGAGGGAAAATATTGGAATGAGCACAAATCCTTTTTTATCACTGGACTCACACTGGGGCGTGGAGACAAACTGTCACTCTTTCAGTGTCTTTCCCCCCATGTTATTTTGCAATGTGGGTGTGTGTTTATGACTGTGCGTAAGAGATACACACACACACACACACACACACAGACACACACTTAGAAGGAGGCTTGACAGAACATGCTGTTGTTCAACCTGTATGCACATTAGCCAAGCAAAACACTAAATGCTGCCTGCACTGAGGGACATGGTATAGTTGATACCTGACCATACCATACACCTGAACAAACCTGTGGAGACTTGTTGCTCAATCATTAACTCACCAGGGAAGGAAGAACTGTGTGTGAGGGAGAGAGTGAGAGAAAGAGAGGGAGGCAGAGAAAATTTGACAGAGTCAGAGACCGACACTTTTGTTTCACTTCTGGTGATAACGGACTGCTACCGAATTCATATCAAACAAAAAACGGACATAAAGAAAGACAAGCCAGAAGCAACACAGGTACGTAATACCATCTAAGACGGACTCGCCTGGGTTGAAGGGGGTGGGGGGCTGTTTTATAAAGCAAGGAACACAAGAACACAATTCTGTCTCTTGTATGCTTGAGTATTCTTTACTTTCTAAGTTATTGCTTGACCTGAAATAGAATAAGTTAAGGTCCTTGTAATTTAAAGGAATTACAGTAAAATTGTATTCCTCTCTAAGTGCAGCTGTTGATAAGATCTGTGGTCACAGGGAGTGGATCTGCTGAAGGTAGAAGCCACAGCTGCAGTTTCAGGGAACCCTGTTGCTCTGAGAATTGTTCCGGATCTGACAATGGCATGAATTAGTACATAGGTGAATATGCAGGCATTCTGTCAAACAACCATGAGTAAGTCACAATCACATGACACAATGAATGTGAATAACGGCTTTCACCGGTCAACAGGATCAGTTGTAAAGACAAGAGCCTATAAAACCTGTCGCCACATCTACCCGCAGCTACAAAGGCCTGCAATTATGGCACTATTTTGTACAACCTGGACTCGTAGCATTATTGTGTCTGAAAGTGAAACGGGTTACGGCAAAAAAACGAGGAAGTCCCCTTCATGTAAAAACCTATAACCTAACTAGATGTCTTGCTGTTGCTTGCTAATACTGTAGATATGGCCAGCTGAACGTGTTTTCGCATGGGTGTAAAGGAACTCAGAGGGCCATGTGTATCCTGTTGATATGACAAACCAAACTTGAAACTTGTGAGTAGAATTCAAATATGTAGCTATCAACTATTTATGCCAGCTTGCTTCTGACCCAACACGCAGCTGTGTTGTCTCATCGAGTAACGGCATTAGATAGACCGATGTTTTTGCATTATGCAGTTATGGCTAATTTTCACAATCCGAGTGCCACTCTTTTTTAATCATTAGCACGACGGTAGCTCGGCTTCTTGAGGACATGGAGAAACAATGGGGAAATAATCAACGCACACAAAATTCCTTCAGGTCAGCATTTTGTTTAATGTTCCACACATTTGCACGTCTTTTTTTCATATGATTTTAATGGGTTGTTCATCAAATAACAACTTGTAACTTATCCTATCACTATCAACAAAACTACACCCCAAGTCATCCTTTTCAAGAAGTGACTGGTTGATAGGTATTTTATTGAGAAAGATTATACTTACTATGACTTACTTCTTTGGTTATCTCCTAGATATTTTGAGATGAAAACACAAACTGTAAGTTGTTCTAGGTGATAGCTTCCAACTAAATGAATTAAAATGTAGATTACATCTCATCCACACTCAGACAACTGCATCTCCTGGTCCTTATGTGTTTATTTATGGGACAATGAACATCAAATCACACATACAAAACAGTACGCTTCAGAGAAAATGTTAATTGATACGGTACATGACAAAATAAAAAGTTACAAATAATAGTATAAAATTAGTCTATCGTTTGTTTAACCACGGTTTCATTTCTTCAGTGTAAAAGCGCTGATGTTAGCATAGTATTTTCTGCAAACACTTGAATTGGCAAACAGATCTGACAGAAAAAACAGACTGTCCGAAATCAATACTACTTGCAGGAAATAAAGTTGTTACTCACAGTTCCCCATTCAATTGAATTCATTCTACAGATTGCAAAACAGTCACTTCAATACTTGTGTTATTACATAGAGTGGCTCTAAGTATTCACACCCCTTGCAACTTTCTACATTTTATTGTTTTGCAACTTTCCAGTGAATTCCAGAGTGATGACAACACAGGCAGTAGACGTCTTTAACACAGGCATGCGACCTTCAACCTGACCCAAAAGCATGATGGGGATCTGCCGCAACCAATTTACCCAACACTCCCTACAAGACGACCCTAAAGCTCAGCTCAGTGACCAACAGCGGTGAGCCTCAATACAGAAACAGTTCTTCTGAAAAGCAAAGTTTCATGATTTCTTAATAAACATACAAATCAATACACAAACGATAAAATATGAAAATGGGGAGTGGACCATGACATTTGACCTTGGGTGAACTAACGGTGGTCGTGAGGGAACACGGGGCAGACACCAACCTCCCCCGTGACCTGGCTGGATGAGAGTGGGTGGAGCCTGAATCTGATGGTTCACGATTGGTTTTGATGGTTAACGGTGTCAAAGGCTGCCGGTAGATCTGCCGGTAGATCTGAGAGAACAGGTCAGCTGGGGCACTGTGAAGAGAGCCTTTGTGGCACAGAGAGAATTCCGGTTTAAGTGACCCATATATAAGCCTGATAGGTTCAGGCTGAGGAGATCGTTCAGGAAGAGATGCCAGGAAAATGTATACATTTTTTGTAGAGGAAATGCAGAAGGGAATATGTTCTATAATTTTGCATGACATTGGGGTCAAGTGTTGGTTTCTTGGGGAGGGGAACATCCCTGACCAACTTGAAGTCAAATCGGACACGACCAGTGGTCAGAAATGCATTAAAGACAAGGGTGGAGAATCAATCAAATTTATTTTGTAACGCCCTTATTACATCAGCAGTTGTCACAAAGTGCTTTCATAAAACACCCGGCCTGAAACGCCAGGTAACAAACAACAGTTGTGATGAACTTCAGTGGCTAGAAAAAGTCCCTAACGAATGGTTGTCTCCCAGCTACAAGCCTACCTCCTGAAATATAACCTCCTTTGATCAGCACGTCAACCACACTGTAAAATCCTCATTCTTCCATCTACGCAACATCGCCAAACTCAGACCTTCCCTCTCCCATCCTGCTACTGAAACCTTTATTCATGCATTCATAACCTCCCGTCATGACTACTGCCAGTCCCTGCTCCCCGGCATCAAATCTACATCCCTCCATAATTATTGTAATTGAAAACCCCCCAGGTGTGGGAAATTCACCTTTAATTGCCATTGTCACATGTGTCTGTCACCTTGTGTGTCTATAACAAGGCCAAACATTCAAGGGTATGTAAACTTTTTTTGAGGGCCATTTGGGTGATTTCTGTCAACTGTCTATATTTGTGCAGTACCTTAAATCCTGCAACACAAAGCGACAAAACTGTCAGTTTTTTCTCCGTGAGTTTTACGTCCACAGAACAACCTCACCAACATTTTTTTGAGCGACAGCTTTAACTTTGCAAAATAATTTTGCCAAAATGTTTCTACAAAGGCCTTTGTTGCACTGAACAACTACGAAAACGTTCTTTGTTTTCTGTGAAACTCTTAATTCTGCAGGACAAACCCGCAGAACTGTCTTCCCTGTCGGTTAGAACTGTCTTCCCTGTCGGTTAGAACTGTCTTCCCTGTCGGTTAGAACTGTCTTCCCTGTCGGTTAGAACTGTCTTCCCTGTCGGTTAGAACTGTCTTCCCTGTCGGTTAGAACTGTGTCACGCTTCAGGCGGAATCCAAAGCAAAAATCCAAAAAGGGAGATGGAGGCAGATGCAGGGTTTCAAGGGAGGACTTTAATCAAAATAAAGGAAAACAAAACCGAGTGCCGTGCACTACAAAAACAACAAAAACTTAAACCAGGCAAACGGGAGCGGGAGCGGGAACGGGAACGGGAGCGGGAGCGGGAGCGGGAGCGGGAGCGGGAGCGGGAACGGGAACGGGAACGGGAGCGGGAGCGGGAGCGGGAGCGGGAACGGGAGCGGGAAGGGGAGCGGGAGCGGGAGCGGGAACGGGAGCGGGAGCGGGAGCGGGAGCGGGAGCGGGAGCGGGAGCGGGAAGGGGAGCGGGAGCGGGAGCGGGAGCGGGAGCGGGAAGGGGAGCGGGAGTGGGAGCGGGAGCGGGAGCGGGAGCGGGAGCGGGAACGGGAACGGGAACGGGAGTGGGAGCAGGAGCAGGAGCAGACATGGACAAACGCAACGCAACTTGACAATGATCCGACAAACACAGGGAGAAACTGACTGAACTAAATACACAGACTAACGAGCAGGACAGAAACAGGTGGGGGCAAAACACAGGTGAACCAAATGCACTGATCAACAGGAACAAGGACAAGACAGATCACTGACATACAGAAAACACGGACCGGAACGGCCCCAGCTGGCCTGGACCGTGACACTGTCTTCCCTGCCGATTAGAACTGTCTTCCCTGTCGGTCAGAACTGTCTTCCCTGTCGGTCAGAACTGTCTTCCCTGACGCTCAGAACTGTCTTCACTGTCGGTTAGAACTGTCTTCCCTGTCGGTCAGAACTGTCTTCCCTGTCGGTTAGAACTGTCTTCCCTGTCGGTCAGAACTGTCTTCCCTGACGCTCAGAACTGTCTTCCCTGACGCTCAGAACTGTCTTCCTTGACGGTCAGAACTGTCTTCCCTGTTGGTTAGAACTGTCTTCCCTGCCGGTTAGAACTGTCTTCCCTGTCGGTCAGAACTGTCTTCCCTGTCGGTTAGAACTGTCTTCCATGTCGGTCAGAACTGTCTTCCCTGACGCTCAGAACTGTCTTCCCTGACGCTCAGAACTGTCTTCCCTGTCGGTTAAAGAAACAGTGTTAAGATATTTACTATGGTTGGATTTTTTGTGTTTCAGCAGCACAGATGACAGCCAGCTGGGGCCAGAAAAGACCCAGACCATAAAAAGACCATGGTCTCGAAGGAGCTCCATTAGTCTGTTCCTGTTCCTGGTTGTGATGGTTCTTGGGTTCTTGTTGAAATACTTCAAAGATGTAACTTTCATTTGGAAGAATGACATAGTTCCAACAACACACACGGCAGACAAGACTCAGAATGAATTCCTGGTGGAATACCCACAAAAGTATGACTTCATTTTAGATCTGCCGGAGAAATGTCGGGAGGAGAACCCCTTCCTGGTTCTGATGGTGCCTGTGGCTCCCTTTAACAGGTTGGCGCGTGACGCCATCCGCAGTACTTGGGGCAGTGAGAGGCAGGTCCTGGGCAAAAAGGTGTGTCTGTTCTTTCTTCTGGGACTGCCAATGGGAGAGGGGGTAGAGAACCTCCAGGAGATGGTGTTGGAGGAGAGCAGAGAGCACCGAGACCTGCTACAAAGCGACTTCATCGACTGCTACAAAAACCTGACCATCAAGACCATGGTGATGATGGAGTGGCTGAGCTCTCGATGCCCCAACGCCTCCTACGCCATGAAGATCGACTCAGACATGTTCCTCAACGTGAACACCTTGGTCAACATGCTTCAGAACCACGCTGAGAAACAAAACTACATGACTGGACATGTGGCAGTTGGTGCCACAGTTCTAAGAGATCCCAGCTCCAAATGGTATCTTTCCTGGGAGGCTTTTCCTGAACCCAATTATCCACCCTATGTTCTGGGCCTGGGCTACGTGTTCTCCATGGACCTCCCCAGGAAGCTTGTGGAGGCGTCCAGGCATGTTAAAGCCATCTACATAGAGGATGTGTATCTGGGTCTGTGTATGAGACACCTGGGCATGCATCCTAAAGACCCACCCAGTTGGAGACTTTTTCAGGGGTACGCAGACTACCCAAATCGCTGTCACTACAGCTATGTTATTACAACCATACTCCGGAATTCTCAACAGCTGCTAGATGTATGGAAAGAATTCAAAAGACCAGGGGCTGCCTGTTGAAGCACCTTCAATGGATCATGATGTTCTGGAAGGACTCATCCGTGTTTGGGAAAATCTGACATCTAGAACCTCCCATCAACACCCCACTTCTATATTGGCATTAGATGCTAATTCAAAACGCTAGTATCTATTGCATTCCCCATCCTTACCATTTCACAGGATACAACCTTGTGTGCTAAAATGCCATTACTGTGTACATGTATTCATTATTAATTCATGAATTCAGGTATTTAACAATTTCTTTTTTTTTTTTTTAGATGTATATTTTTTCCAGGCAATTCCACACTCTTTTTGAGGAGTGGGAATTTTTAAAAAGTTTTTACTAAAATCTACGTTCCTTTTATGAAGCTGTTTTGATTGTGAACCTCACGTTCATCCGGCTCCTGGAAAAGTCAACGGAGGTCGTCGCCTGAGTAAGCATATCAACACGCACTGACTTCCTGGTTGGGTGTGCGGTGTGAATAAGAGCAGAGAGTCTTGTTTAAGATGTCTGGGAATTCTGCCTCTTACTCTCTATTGGGATTAACTGCCACAGGTAGTTGTGTTAATAGAGATTGAAAGTGCAATCATAGATATTATAATACAATATTTTTTTGTTCAGTCAAGAGAATATATTTTTCAACTGTTTTTTTATTTTACAAATATGCAAGTAATCCATTCAGTATCTTGTGGCTATGCCAGCATTTATTTTCTTCTGCCCCAAACCAGTTTTATTTATCCCATAGTATTGATCGGGGGGATTTGGAGGCCAAGTCGACACTTTGAACTCGTTGTTGTGTTCCTCAAACCATTCCTGAACCATTGTTGCTTAGTGGCAGGGCTCATTATCCTGCTGAAATAGACCAACGCCATCAGGGAATACTGTTACCATGAAAGGGTGCACATGGTCTGCAACAAAAGCGTTGCTAGGACACCAATACATTCGGGGCTTAACCCACCCCACTCCCCGCCCTGCCCGGGACAGGAAGTAGAGGGATGTGGAAAATGTCCATGTACACGCTAGCGGCCTACATGTCTACATTGTCATAATGCAAGATCGGAATTATACATGAATAGATCGGGGGATCTTTTTTTATTGATTGATTTTTGCTCAATTTGAGAACCGGGCGTATTCAATAAAAGTTATATTAAATGTCCCTTTTTACATCAGCAGTTTTCACAAAGTGCTTTTACAGACACCCAGCCTGAAACCAAAATTCACTGGAGGCTTCATAAAATATTCATTTTAGGGGAGTCCAAACCTTTCAAAACCGATGTTTACTTAAAAAAGCAAACAACTCAGTAACATGTTTTGTGGTTCAGAAAGGATGGTGTTTTTATGAAAGTATATAGCGCCCCCCTGAGTTCGAGCCCACAATGTGACTCATTTTTTGTTGTTTTTTATTCTTATCAATCACTTTGTCTCAATTTTATGAAGGGTGCCAATTCTTGAGTTGACTGTAGTCTCTTTAGAAACAGTTCACGGTCAGTATTATAATTTGGGGACTTTTGGGGTGTCTTCTACATTGGGTTTGTTGGAGTTTGTGGAGTGTCCACTACATGGGTTTGTTGGGCTTTTTGGGGTATCCTGCATTTTGGGACAATTGGGCACTTTGTGGTGTCCTGTACGTTGGGCCTGTTGGGGTGTCCACTATGTTGGGTCTGTGGGGCTTTTGGGGTGTCCTGTACGTTGGGCCTGTTGGGGTGTCCACTATGTTGGGTCTGTGGGGCTTTTGGGGTGTCCTGTACGTTGGGCCTGTTGGGGTGTCCACTATGTTGGGTCTGTGGGGCTTTTGGGGTGTCCTGTACGTTGGGCCTGTTGGGGTGTCCACTATGTTGGATCTGTGGGGCTTTTGGGGTGTCCTGTACGTTGGGCCTGTTGGGGCTTTTGGGGTGTCCTCCATTTTGGGTCTTTTGGAGTCTCCACTATGTTAGGTCTGTTGGGGTTTTTTCGGGTGTCCACTACGTTGGGCCTGTTGGGGTGTCGTCCACTATGTTGGGTCTGTTGAGGCTTTTGGTGTGTCCAGCCAAGTTTACATTTGAATACCAATTATTTGTTAAATTATCTCTGGACATGGCAATGTCCAGGGAAGGGGCTTACAGATTGATACTATGAAATTGAAAGGCGGATTCAGTTTTGGTCTTTGTAGATGACGGCTGCTTTGAGGCTGATACTCCGTCCTAACTGTCCGCAACGATGACCTTTGTCTGATCGACAGAAGTCATTCTAATCAGTGCCTTGAACCCCATGACCTCATGCTGCTCCGATGGTAAACCAATGCCAGGTTTGTAGGTTTGATTCCCATGGGGCACCAGAATGATCATTCCAATGCAGTGACTAATATATGTTGCTCTGGATACGAGTAAATGACTGACCCATATTACAACAATGTGAAAATTAAACATCACCTGCACTGCCACCCGTTTCCGACTGCATCTGTTTCCTTCAAACAGCTGCAAAAGGCACCTGTGTTTTTAGATTGTCTCTTTATTAGTACAGATCCCGTTGTTCTGTTACCGGTACTGGTCCACTTCACTTGCTTTAGACTGATAACTAAGAGTGTCTTACTTAAGCTGTTAAATTATATTTGTCACCAGATTATTTTCAAATAAGTTTGATAATAATTCAGAGTATATATTTAAATGTATACGTACTGCAGTTGGATAATAAATAGGTGGATATTATGTTGATCTATCTCCAAATGTTATGCAAGTGGTCACAAAAAGAAAACATGAAGATTTAAACTGGTACCTACAGTGTCACCGTGTGGCTGACACTAGTATTTACCTCTGCCTGCTCTGCTCTCTCTATGATTGCAGGGGATGTAGACCTGCTAAGAAATTAAGCACAACAAGTTGAAAAGAAACTTCAGACAGGAAAACTATGCGTTAAATCACAGAATACCAAAGCTGAGGCACATAGTTCTGCTCCTTAACTGAAACGTGCTCTCTGAACGTGTCAGACAGTGTGTGTCCTTTTCTCCAAGAGCCACTTGAAGCACAAATACTCTGCAGAAATCTCCGTCTGGAGTGATCATTCATCTGAACAATATTCTCAGACCTCATATTGCTCCTATGATACATGGTGGAGGAGCTCTCAGTTCGGGACACATTCTTTGGGTTGCAGTTTTCTGAATAACACCGGTGACGCTGAGCATTATGTCCGAATTGCAGGTATCAGTTTAAGCAGTTATCAGTTCATTTAGTATTAAGCCTTTGAGACAGGTTGCACCTGCATTAAAGAATGACCCCACATGGTCCAGGCAAGCGAACTCGGCAGTGAAAACAGCCCAAAAGCAACAATACTTCCTGAGGAGCCTAAAGAAGTTGGGCAGGTCTGTAAAAACGCTCCCCAACTTCTACAGGGGCACCATGGAGAGCATCCTGTCAGGCTGCATTACTGCCTGGCACGGCAGCTGCTCCACTGCAGATCACAAGTCCTTCCAAAGGGGGGTGAAGTCTGCGGAGCGTGTCATAAGCTGCCCCCTCCCTTCCGTGCAAGGCATCTACTATATATGATACTTTCGGAAAGCACAGAACATCAAAGAATACAGCCACCAAGGCTATGGTCAATTCATACCGCTGCTGTCTTGTAGACGCTACCGGAGCATCAGGACACATTCCCAGACTCACTGTTTTTCCCTCAGGCCATAATGCTCCTCAACCAGCAACATCGATCTGTGATCATACTGATTCCCCATCCTACTCTCTAAAAATACTGGTTTACATGGTTATGTATACTATTGCTGTATTTTTGCTTCATATATTCTTTCATTCGTACTATGCAGATGTGCGCCAAGTCACAGGAATGTCACTGTTTAGAATGACCGCTGCGTTATTCGATGCATTTGATAGGTCAACTCTGAACTTGTTATTACACCCCCAGACACATATATATATATATTTTACTGCTTGGAATAATCTTGTAATTGAGCAGTTGCTAGCAAAACTAAAGACAAACTTCACACTGCCAAAGCAATTTAATTCCATGGCAACACGACGTTCGTTAATGACATCAAGATGACAATATCTGACTTGAAAAAGTCAGATGAAAGACGAGAGATTAAAATAAATGAAACATTAAAACGCTGCATTTCAGAAAACAATCAACTGGTCACAGCACTAGCCCAAAACACAGCAACAGTTGCAGAAACAGTGCATTTCAACTTGCTCCAGACCACTAGGGGCAGTAGAGTGGGGGTTACATTTAGTCGAAAAACCAAGTGAAGTCACTCAACGTACGCTAATAATAATAAATGATAATTAAAATGACATTATTGAATTTAAATCGCGTTATTTTTGTTTGGGATTATTTTAAATAGGCCTTATGCACATTCCTTTACCGAACCTTCCACGCCCAATTTGTACCGGTGTGCCAGTTTCCGGTCCTGCAGATTACGAACCAGTACCGAAAATATTGCTAGCGCTTTGTCGCTGTATTTTTTTAAGCAAGGTGTCATCAGGACTCGCCTAAACTTAACATTAATGATGTACATCGAATAGTCAAATCCGCCTCCGAGACTCCAGCTAGCAAGAGGGAAAACGGGCTCAAGATGTATATAGAAACTATCAAGGTAAGTGCCACGACAATTACAGATTTGCAATCACACATTCAACAACGTAGCTACTCAGTGAATGTAACATCAACGTTAGCTAGTTAATGTTAACTATCTTACAAGGAATCTAGCTGAAAGTGTTTGTATTTGTGTTAACTTGCAATATAATTATGTTAATGCACTATAATGCATACATTCCAAGTTCTGCACAGTATCTAACAAATGTACACTGACAGAGCATAAAGCTTTGTCTGTAGAACACTTATTATGGTCAAGATATGTAGGAGACAGTGCTAACATTTAATCTTATCACCAAATTATTGTTTCAATCTCATGAGTATACATAACAGAGGGTTGTTGCACAAAGAACAAAGCCTTTAACCTGCTCCAGTTGTCTTTGTGGCCTACCTTGAGGGCCTGAGTTGTGCACCTCATCAGTCATAACCTGGATACATTGTGGTGAATTACATGGACTTTTCATTTCTGCACTTCACGTTTTCCTTCACGTCATAGATATTAAAGCACTCTGTACCAGTGATGGTGGTTTGAAGCCACTGCTCCTGAGTTGCTGGAAGTGCTGTGTGCAAACACCTGGTTGGTCAGCTTTACCTGACAGGTCACTACTCACTACTCATCACTCTTGCTGAACCACTTGTTCACAGCTGCACAAAGACAGAACAACGTCGGTACAACCAAGAACACTTGTGAGTCTTAACAGAAAACCAACTAACTTGTGTGCTGATGGAATAATGTCATATTAGCCATGTTATATGATGTACACAGAGCTTTAACCCCTTTAAGTCATCAATTATAACCAAAAAAATGCTTTAAATGTTTTCCAGGAGTTCCCTCTACAAAGCTCTCCACAAACAAATGCTTGATATGGACCTTCTCCAAATCTCAGAAACATGTGCTGACTTTACTCCACTTACTGCGCCTCATGTGACAACCATGGACATGTCAGCCAACGTTCCCCTGGTTGAGTCTGCCTTTGGGCCTGTGCAAGCTTGCAATGTACGGTCTTTATCCACCTCCACAGATAAAACCCCATGAAATTGTGAAGATACCTGATGCCACTCCTACACCAATTCCATTAGATGACTGCAGGCTTCATTCTTCTCAGTGTGTCCATATCCTTACTCATCAAGAGCAACTCCATGACAAAGCATTAGACACAATCTGTGAGATGTCACACAAAATCCAGGCTGGTATAAGAGAGCAGAGCAGCAGCACCGATTGATGTCAGCTTATGAAAAGGAGAATGACATCTTAGTTTCCCAGAGGTTTGTTATGTATCAGGGGAGACATCCACTGACCACCTAGCGTAACAGATTTTCAAGGGATCTGGTATGCAAACCATGGAGATGAAAAGGGGGGGCACCTTGAAAAATGGTAACTTCTTCTGATGTGGCTTTGTAATCCACCCAGATGTCCCATGGTTAGGATCTCCTCCAGATGGCATCATATTTGACCCAAGTGTGAGGCCAGTCCACATACAATTACAAAAGTATGTGGACTGGCCTGACATGAACCTATAGAATGGAGATATGAAGTTGCGGAGATCACATGCCTACTACTGGCAGGTGCAAGGTCAAACCTCTAACAGGTTGTAGCTGCTGTGACTGTCATCTGTGCTCAGAACATTCTAGTTGAGAGGATGTATAAAGATCGTGTTTCAAACACTATTAGAGAGAAGGTTGACCGCTAATTTTTACCACTTCTCGCAACTGAATTTGTCCCCCTGCTAGTTCAGTTGTTACAAATTAATATTTGTCTGAATTTGTTAAATTTTAGCACCTGTAGAAACTCACTGTTCAAAACAAGTAGTAGTGTTCCCGTAAAGAAAAAACAAGTATGTATTGTATGAAGAAAGTATTTTAATGTGTTTCATTTCAACAGTTCAACAAATAACAGATCATATTTATTAATAAATGTATATCTTCTGTATTCAATTGACATGCTGTTGAATCTCTCATTTCGGTGTTCGGTGCTTACTAAAACTAATTTCCTTATTGAGGCCAATACAAGATCTACACAAACAACTGATTTGCATTGCAGTGTTACAGGTTATTGAAATTTATTCCACAAATTATACATTTCATAATTTGACATTTGTGAAGTTCAACCGATTTTGTAATAGGCACAATCAGGTAATATCAAATAAATGTTTCATTACATGCAGCTATTAATTAATGCAGTTGGTTGTCTTTAAAGAATAATGCACAGATCACCAAAGCATCTCCCTAACAATGACTCCAAATCAGAGACCCAAAGCAAAAACAGATGTACATTTATACTGGCTTGGCCCATGCTCTGACCAAAGGTCCATTTTGATTTTTGACCAGCAAGCATGACGAGGCAAATAGTTGGTTGATGCTGCCTGAGATGGTCAGCGGGATGACTGTTTCAAACTGATTAATTGATGATTGACTGTTTCAAGCAGCTTTTACTCCTTACTCTCTGAATCATCCTTTTGGCATGCACCCTTAGCCTGGTAATGGATAGTCTCCCTAACCTCATGAGCTGGCATTTGTGTGCCTCGGCAGAAAAGCTGGCCAACAGATCTTGCATGGAACAAGATCATCCACGAGGTAGCACTCATCCACCATAGAGGCCATGATCAGGGATACGTAAGGAAATAATTCCTGGCTACCTAACAATCCTTATCACTCACAGAACCAGCATGCTAAGAGGATACCAAAGTGACAGCACCATGTGGTGACATTCCTAACATGCCCTTGAAGGTACAGTGCAAGTTAATCACAACCTTGGTGTCTGGATAGTCATTGAATGCGGGTGGCAGGTTGGCTTTGATGTTATACTGGGGGATCCATATCCATACTGACCCAAGCAGGAAGTGGAGGAAGTTGGCCCAAGACATGATCATCTGGTACTCTGTTGTCTGTGGATGTCTAAAAATGACCCAAATCCTTGCATTTCTGACCCAGCGGACAAGGAAAAACACATTGATTGGTGGGAGTGACTGAACAGAAAGTAAAACGTTTTAGTGTTATATATTTCCCTTGCATAGGTTTCGGTCCAATACACAAGTACAGTAAAGATGAATAGATTTTAACACAAGGAAAAATAACAGGTTGATAAATATTCCATATTAAGTTCTGTATTCAATGGAGTTGTCGCTTACTGCTTTTCGTCAGGGAACACTTATCTCAGATGTGTTTGCACTGGTGACACTTAACTTGCTGTCTGCTGACCTCAATCAAATCCCAGAATGCCACCAGGATGGTGTAGGTTGCTAATCTACAGAAGGCAACAGAACGGGAGGATGTAATTTAAGACCAAATAGCTTTGGATGGCATGGAGCTGTCTGCTAACTTGAACTTCATTCATTACTATGATTGCCCTTCTTGTATAGGTATCAAGAAGCACTAGACTTAGCGCATGTTGCTGCTTGTATTAGTCGTAACATCCTGATTCTATCAGATATTTATTATATAATTTTTGTTTTACTGAATTTTTTTTAAACAGTTCAACACTGCAGTGCATGCCTAATGCTAAGACAACATTTATAAATTTATATTCAGTAGGCTTAATTTTGTTAAGATTTTGTGTCCTAGTTTTGAATAACTCAGTAGGAGATGCAGAAGGACTTTGGTACTGCTGGATAGTAAACAATTACTATACCTTGTGTAAAAAAAAACTGTCTTCGTCAGATCCCATGAAACCACTGTACATGAAAGCGGTGTTGTGTTGTCAGGTTTTCCTGCTTTGAAGTACCTGAATTCCTCCTGCTTGCTCCTTGTTCACCATTATTATGTCCATATCCAGGGCTGTGGAATCAGGTCTGCGGGATCAGGTCTGTGGGATCAGGTCTGTGGGATCAGGCCTGTGGTATCAGTGCCTGCACTGCAATCATACGTCTAGATTGGATCAGAAACTGCAGTCCATCATTGTTAGCAAACATTTCTCACCTCGTTCGTCTTCCTCTGTTGAGGCAGGTTTTTTTTGGTTGCCTTTCCCAAACGCCAGGTTGTTTTGAATATGTCTATTTCATGTGAAGATGGTAGAAACCACACTTATAGGTACCACCGTCCTCCCAACTTTCCCCTCAGCGAAGACATTTGCCGGCAATTTGCTGTTAAATATGTATTACACATCTTTGTGACATGTTTTTCTGACCTCTAAATCGATCGGGAATCAATGTTCATTACTACCTCCTTCGCGGGGAATGAATGTAAACTTACTTGTTGCAAAAAAGTACTCTGATAGGTGTTCACAATAGCTATCTAATAATGAAAACAATAACCTTAGGGCACCTATAGTCTGTCCCTCGGTGTGAAGTCATATTTATATTTTGTGGGAAACCCCACTAATTCCACTTGGCACTGCCCATAGTGGTCTGGAGCACTTCCGTTTTGAGGTACTTGAGCGTATCTGCAAATGTTGTGTTTTGAGCTTTCGGTGTTGTGTTCTGGGCTGATGCTGTTGTGTGGTGACCCAATGTTGTTGTTTTGTGAGTTGATGCTTTTGTCTCCTAATGTTGTGGGTAGTTTATTGTTTTCTGAAAAGCAGCGTTTTTAGAAATGTTTCATTTTTGTAACTGTTGTTGTGTTTTCAACTTTTGTTTGCATCGCTAATGTTGTTGTGTTTTGCACCCATGGGCCACTGAAGGAAACCCCTCCACTTTTCCTGTGCAAAGGGGGTCAATATCGCCCCAAAAAGCTTGAACGGACGCTTACTTCGAAATCCCTCCAGAAATAGTAGACATCCTGGAACCTTTGCAATACTATTCTCAGCGTATGCCTACTATGGTGTGAGATATACTTATCTTCTCAAATAATAATCTGGCATACTATATCTAGTATGCAAGAATGCGATTTGAGATTCAGACATGCTTTTTCGGATAATATACAGGTGCATAACATTTTTTTTTTAAATGTAATAAGTTGGTGATTACGGCATACAGCTCATGGAAATAAAAAATTCAGTATCTCAAAATATTAGAATAAAAATATACAATACAGACATTTTGACCTGAGAAGCGCTCCAATCAGCTAATTAACTCCCTAAGCCTTCAGTACACACAACCACAATCATGAGGAAGACTGCCGATGTGAAAGTTGTCCAGAAGATACTCATTGACACCCTCCAGGCGGAGGGTGAGCCACAGAATGTCATCGCTAAAAGGGCTGGCTGTTTGCAGAGTGCTGTATCCTTGCATATTCATAGAAAGTTGACTGGAAGGGAAAAGTGTGGTAGGAAAAGGTACAACTGCAGCCTTAAGAGGATTTTCAAGCAAAGCTGTGGACTGAGGCAGGAGTCAATGGGCTACAAGGGTTTGTACTCCTAGTGTCAAGCCACTCCTGTACCTGAGACAACATCAGAAGCATCTCAACTGGGCAAAGGAGAAATAGAACTGGACCGTTGCTCAGTGGCCCAAAGTCCTCTC
Organism: Esox niger; assembly: GCA_016801105.1. Lineage (NCBI taxonomy): Eukaryota > Metazoa > Chordata > Actinopteri > Esociformes > Esocidae > Esox > Esox niger. The sequence continues at coordinate 396 of JACXGJ010010031.1, read as the reverse complement.
TTCAGATGAAAGTCCTTTTTGCATTTCATTTGGAAATCAAGGTTCCAGAGTCTGGAGGAAAAGTGAAGGGGCACAGAATCCAAGCTGCTTGAAGTCCAGGGTGAAGTGGGAGCCATGTCATCTGTTGGTGTTGGTCCACTGTGTTTTATCAAGTCCAGCCATCTACCAGGAGATTTTAGAGCACTTCATGCTTCCATCTGCTGACAAACTTTATAGAGATGCTGATTTCCATTTCCAGCAGGACTTGGCCAGCAAACTCGCCCGACCAGAACCCTACAGAAGATCTAGACGAGTTTTGTCGGGTCAGGGCCCTGTCCTTGCTCCACAGCCTGTCACCGTCCCGATGCCTTGCCAGGAAGGACCCCGCTGCCCTGTGGTCGTCGCGCCAACTCCCCC